>JANHFT010009253.1:288877-308877 GCA_032467955.1 Pseudoxenodon macrops
TTGGAGTCATGTAAAGGTTAGTTTCACTTTAGATCAATGTAACAGTTAAGGTCATATAAAGGTTAGTTTCACTTTAGATCAATGTAACAGTTAAGGTCATCTAAAGGTTAGTTTCAGTTTACATCAGATTTGTAGTTAGGGTCATCTAAAGGTTAATCCCCGTTAGCACAACTATATACATTTAATACATAACAGTTATGATACTGCTGAATCAGTGGGACTTAGGACCATCCCTGTAGTGGTGGCCTTTGCAGTATCCTCATGGTCATGTGATTGCAATTCAGGCACCAGCTGACAGTTGTGATGAGGAGGTATTCCAGGATCACATGATTTCCATTTGCGACCTCACTGCTGGCTTCATACAAAGCCAAAGGGCAGGCCAGCTGGAAGGCAATCCACACAATATCACATTTAACAACTGTGTGGGATTCACTTATCAACAGCAACGGGAATTATGGTACTTTATAAGTCATCATGGTCATGTGACATTGCTCTTTACAACTTCCTTGCTTAGCAACAGAATTGCCCAGTCTCAATTACCATCATTAAGTGAGGATCAGCTGTAAGTTCAGTTTGGTCACTCTGAGAGCCAGTTTTGTCTAATGGTGAATGCACCAGGCTAGAAATTGAGGGACTGTGAGTTCTAGACATGCCATAGCCATGAATGTCAACTGGGTGACCTTGGGCCAGTCACTCTTTCTCAGCCCAACTTACCTCACAGGGTTGTTGTTGTTGGGAAAATAGGAGGAGGATGCATTAGATATGTTTGCTGCCTTGAGTTATTTGCAAAAATATCAAAGGCAATAAATAAAATAAATAAATCTTGAGCAGATATTTTACACATATTTTACACTAGTGATATTTGGCATCATCTGTGGCAAAGTAAAGCCTGGATACTTATAATGTCACAAGGATGGTTGGATGGTGGTGCTATAAACTGCCTTTATAAAACAAATAACAACTGCATAATCTTATAAAATCTACAAAGCTTCAGGACTAATGAGACATTATGGAGAGAGGAAAGGGTCCAAAAAATTAAATGTTGAGCAGGCCGTTTAGATTATCATTTACACTTATGAGTTATAATGACTATATTACAAAGAAAAAGCAAGTGACTCTTCATAATAGGATGGGCATCGTATTTTGAGCCAAGGTCCAAGATGATATGGGCCTCCCTCTAAGAAACAGGCAGATAGCTGGATACAAAATTTAAGTTAATTTAATAAAAGCAGTATGAGTAATTTAATTTAAAAATATATTTCTATCATGAACTACAATTTCTGCCAACTTGAGGAAGGGGTGTGAGAACAGCATAAAAGCTTTAGCAGGCATTGGGGAGCTTTGTATTATACACATTCCTGTTTTAGGCACCGGTAATACACTACAATTGTTCTTTTTATATAAAATGTAAAATAAATACTCTTGTTCGAAGAACTTCCAGTATCATTTTAATTCTGCATTAATTTCCCCTAAACTGAAGCTCTTCAGGAGAAGCATATTCTGTATTCACGTACAATATTGCCTATGCAATGCAGAGGTGGGTTCCTACCTGTTCTATCCGGTTCTACAGAACCAGTAGTAACTCTGCGGTGATGTCATGGAGCCTGTTCCATTGGTATCTCCGTGGGCACTGCCACCTTAGATTTTGCTTCTGCGCATGCGCAGAAGCTAGTTTCTGATTTTTAGTTTCACGTGCGCATACGCAGCACGACCTTGAATATTCACAAACCACCCCTGATGCAATAATATTTGTTCAGGCAAAACACTGTGGAAGAAAATGTCATAAATAAAATCTACAATGGTTGATGCTTTAACTGAGTCTGAATTATATATTTTTGCAATATAATTGACCATTACAAGCATCTTTGTATTTATAGTGGAAACCTAATTAAACAGGAAATGCTTTACACTTCGTTTTGTGGCAATTTTACTTTATTTTCCTACAACTAAGCATATAAAAATCCTAAGATCAGAGTTTTCTACTAGCATTCTTTTGGAAAGGAAGTGGTTGTATGTATGTATGTATGCATGTATGCATGTGTGTATACGTATAACACAAATATGTATGTAAATGTGCATGTGTATGTATACATGCATACAAAGCATGATCCTAATAGAATTTGTTTCTTGGTACACTCCAGCCACTGGCTTTGCTATTTGATACCAACCAAAAATACAAGAGGTTCTCTCTCTGGATGTAAAATAAATAACTTGGGAGAAGAACTGTGACATCATCAGGGTTTTTCTTTGAATCTATGGGTTGCACTGATGTTTAACATGGTGCAACTTGACTTATCTTGGGTTATATATTTTTAATTATTCATAGAGATTTTTTGTGGTACTTAATAGGTCTGAACTAATGCCCAAAACAATTTAGAAGAACTTGTGTAAGTGTAGTACCTGTTTATTATTCATTAAAGCAGCAGAATGTTTTAGGAGCTTCAAGAGTCATATTAACTTTTTTAAAGTTTGTGTGGAAAAAAGTCAGTTTGTTTAATAGATACCAGATAGGTATTACACTCACAAGATAGCCAAAGAGTTTTTCTAGATTATTTTTGAAACCCTGCCCAGGTGTTCTATTTTTATGCTGCATGCTTTTACTATATTTTATTTATTGATTGTTCTATTAGAAAATAGGGATGTACCAGTATATAAAAAGGTTGATATATAATGCTAGCTAAATTTTGTATAAAAACCAGCAGTATTGTGATACTAAACATATATTGGATTTCTGTTTTAAACAGATTGTATTCAAAAATTTGGCCAGTCGACCTTACAGCATTTATGTGCATGGAGTTTCCGTTTCAAAAGATGCAGAAGGAGCTATTTATCCTTCAGATTCCAAAGGTTGGTTAGGAATTATTTCTACTTTCCTTCTCTGCTGTCCTCTGATCACTTGTGCGTCTTCCCAATAGGCTCAGCAAAAGTCAGATCCTATTGTTGGCTCCATTTTAAATAATAAAAAGAAAATGGAAATCTATTTTAAGAACTTTTCAATTAATTATAAACAATGAACTAAGAATCAAAAGAGAGGTAGGGAGATTCTGGTGAGCAGCCCCAGCTCTGCTCAAAGCAGGAATCCTTGTTCAACTATCTCTGGCAGATAGCTGCCTATTTTCCACATGAATACATCCAATAAAGGAACCTACCATCTCTTTTGTAAGAGCAGTGGTGGCGCAGTGGTTAGAACGCAATACTGCAGGATACTTCTGTTGACTGCCGGCTTTCTACAATTTGGCAGTTCGAATCTCATCAAGCTCAAGGTTGACTCAGCCGTCCATCCTTCTGAGGTGGGTAAAATGAAGACCCAGATTGTTGGAGACAGTATGCTGACTCCATAAACCGCTTAGAGAGGGCTGTAAAGCCCTGTGAAGTGGTATATAAGTCTGAATGCTATTGCTATTGTAGCTGGTTCTAATTTTGAACTGTATTTACTGGCATTGTATTGGAATAGAATGAGAACTGAGCCTCCAGTTGTCCTTACTAAGTAGTAGACCAGACAGGAAAGTTGACAAGGTGAGCTAATTCTACTTTATTGTAAAACTATATTAACAAACTCTTGAAAATACAATTCCCTCCCCATCTCTTTTATAGCCCAAGGAATTAGGAAAGGTGTCTTCTGAATCTCTTGTCCCACCCATTATCCACTTTAGGCTATGCTCTCTCTTATCTGATTGTTCCTTGAAAACAGCATCTCTACAGCAGTAGTGGTCTTCACTTACCTTTGGTACCGGTTCAGAGATGTGAGTGAATATGCCTCTTCTGCGCATGTGCAGAGTGTCCATGATGATGTCTTGGTAGCTGGGCAGAGTCTCCTACTGCTGCCATTATTAGTTTGTCTGAACTGGGGCGAACTGGTAGAATATCACCACTGCTCTAGAGCCAATCAGTCTTCATATTCCATTACATCAATAGACAATGCAGCTCATTGGATGACTTTTGGCTACTACTAATAAACAGGGCTCATACACTACACTAAGCCATGGTTAATAATATTTTGCTAAAATCTAATTGATTGGATAAATTTGGTTTGTAAATTGCAATGGATTCTAATTTAGAATGAAATAAGAATCAAACCCCTATCCTGTAGCTCAGCCTACTTCATAATTTTCATTATGAAAATAAAATGATGGGTGATCCCTTGTGCACAATATAAATATTAAAAAAGAAATAACATCCAGAGATATAAAAATAGGTATAGAAAATAAAACGATTAGGTAACTAAGTTGTTTTGTAATAATCCAATTACAAGAGACAATATAATAGCAGGATCCAAATTGTTTCATTCTTTGGTCTTCATGGAGTTTTACTTTACTTGTTCATGGTAAAGAATTATAATTCTCCATGTGTTGTTGAACTACAACTGAGAACATGCTTCATTACTGATCATTCAGTCTATAGTTTCTCTATAGAAAATTGAGCAGCAACTAAAGATTTTCAGTTCCTTACCCATGCTTTATATGATCTTTTTTTGCCTTTATGTTTTAGAGAATATAACTCAAGGCAAAGCAGTTGAACCAGGACACATCTACACATATAAATGGACTGTGCTTGATACAGATGAACCCACAGCAAAGGATTCTCAGTGCATTACTAAGTTATATCATAGTGCTGTGGATATGACAAGAGATATTGCCTCAGGACTGATTGGGCCACTTCTGGTTTGTAAACGCAAGGCACTCGACAGCAAGGGAATACAGGTATTGTCAACTGCTTCAATTGAGGGAGCAGAATGATTGACACAACTTACTTAGATTCAGGGCTCTACAGTTATCATTTACTGGGGAACCCCAGGGGTTGGGATTGCTTTGTCTTCCTTTTCAACATGGGCTTTCAATATGAATTGTCATGACTTTGTAGTAAAAATTTAAATTTAAAAGATAAAGATAAGAGATGGCAAGTGTAATGGGATATTTCTCTCCCTCACCAAAGCCTGGGTAAAGAGCTAGGTCTTTATGGCCCTTCTAAACAACAGCAGAATAAGAGGCAATCTGGATCTTAGGGGGAACCTTATTCCAGGGGACAGCCACTATTACAGAGAAAGTGTGGTTTCAAGATCCTGGTAAAATACATTGTTTAAATGTAATCGAAGGACTCTTATCACCAAGAGATAATTGCTAATACAGGCTTTTACATTATTGGTCATGCTCTGAATCTTCCTCCAACAGCACTACAGGAGTCCCTTCTGGTGCTTTATCTCCTAGAGTTTCTTATTAAACCAAGTTGCACCCCAGGATCAGCACCTCAGAGGAGGCCACACAGGAGTGATATGATCCAAGGCTCCAGCCACCTGCCCATTCCATGCAGCCATGTAGGCCTCAGCTGTACCACACACCAGATACTCAGAAAAAGCCCCAAACGTTCTCTGAAGCCCCACTGGATCTATAAATCCCCATGGGTGGGCTGATTGACTGGGCCTTGGCTCCCCGAAACTAGGGAGCAATCTGTCATGACAATGAACAGATATTGATGTCCTCCATTGCCAGATCAATCTCAATTGCTCTGAGAGAGAAAACAGATCTAACATGTGGCCTCTAATATGGTTGGGCTATTGATAATTTGGGACAAGTCCATAGTCGACATAGAGGCCATGAATTCCTAACCTGCCCTTGATTCAGATGCCATATTGAAGTTGCCATGCACCAACAGCCTTGGGGGTCCTTTTGCCAATCCAGCAATGGAATCCAGTAGCTGATGCAGGAATGCTGTGGGCGATAGGGAAAGCCGTACAGCAGTAGCCCTCCCAACTGTTCACTTAAACCCAAATCAGGTCTCATATAATCTGTTACTTCAAATACAATCTGAACAATCTGCCTTGGACAAAGAAAGCCTTGCATATAATACGGTTCAGCATTACAAAGACATGGATAATAATGCTCAGGCTATCTCTGTATACAACAATTATTTTATTTATCTGTTTCTAAACAATCCCCTTTTGTTGGTCATTCCAGCTTTATTTCATTTGAATGTTATAAATTATATTGTTATACTGCTGCTTTTTAACAGAAGGAAATGCATGTCAAATGGCGTATCATTCTATTAGTTGATCTATTTTCTGCCTATCATTGTGCAGAAAAAAGCTGATGTGGAACAGCATGCCGTCTTTGCAGTGTTTGATGAAAATAAGAGCTGGTACTTGGAAAACAATATCAAGGAATACTGCAGCAATTCCTCCATGGTCAAGAAAGATGACCCTAAATTTTACAAGTCCAATGTTATGTACAGTGAGTAGTAAGCTCAGTCACTATTTTGTTCTGTGCTAACATCATTCAGATTAAATGAATAATAAAAGTAAAAATAAATATGGAAAATATGCTATTTTTACAATACTAATTTTATATCTCTAATTCTAAAGACATTTAACTTGGAACAGCTTCTATTGAACTATTGAGATTCATTTTTTGAGTAGCTGTTCTTAAGATTGCACTACTAATTGCATTTTAAATTTTATTTTAGCACTCAATGGCTATGCGTCGGATAGAACAGATATTTTGGGGTTTCGTCAGTCTGAAATTGTTGAATGGCACCTCACCAGCGTAGGTACAATGGATGAGATTATTCCAGTACATCTTTCTGGTCACACCTTCTTATTCAAGGGAAAACATCAAGATATTTTAAATCTTTTCCCCATGAGTGGTGAATCAGCTACTGTAACCATGGACAATCTAGGTAAATAACAATAGCTCTGTGTTTGATTCTTTATTTATTTTCAGACTTTATACTGGTAGATAGTTCTCTAATTGAGCTCTCAGAATAGCTTGCCAGATTATTAAAAACTTTATAAAATTAATTGTATAGAAAAGCACAAATTCCATCAAATAGCATAAAAATACTGAAGAGAATTAAAATAAAACTAGCATGGATTAAAACAAATCAGCACAATCAAATTATACAGTAGGTGAAATCTAAATTGGCACCAGGAGTTTTTCTGATTATGAATCTGCAAAAATCCAAATAATGTCCATGAATTTGTTATTATATTCATTCAATTCCCTCTGATTTTATTTTCAACAATTACAAAAGCAGCTCTACTTTATTTTTTTTAACTGTGTCTATGCATTTATACAGTGTAATCCAACTTTCAGGTTATCAGTTCATGTATTAATGATGCCAAATCGTTCTCCATGAATAACATGCCTGGTTTATCAACTGAACCATACAACTTACTACTGTATATGTACTCTAGTTTTACAACATTTTACTGTTCATTCAGGATTAATGTCCAAGTTGTGAATATGAACCTTAAGATTCAGATTTTGAATCTGTCCAGATCACATATGACAGCAAAGTTCCAAAATTATCTTCCCCCGCAGATTCAGGCTCCGATGGGGGCATGACAGTCTAACTCCTGGAATCAACAATCGCTTCATGTTCTATTTTAGTTTTAAGTCTGTTTTTAGTCTGTTCTTAGTCTGTTCTTTATAGCCAAGAGATGCACAGTTCTGAAGACATTCAACTTTGAGCTTCAAGAAAAGGAGAAGGGTAGCTAGGTTATTCTGCATAATGATAAGTACCGTAGTTCCATACAGATATAATGTTTAATTATAGAATTTACCGGTATATCTTTCCTCAAAATAAAACAGTAGTAAAATTTAAAAGGAAAAGAAAAATCAGAGATAGATGCAGTTTTGAAGCCCCATCTTGCACATTGCTATCTTTAAGGTGGTAATGGGTATCATATGTTTGTGATTGTTGTGTTGATATTTTTTGTATCTGTTATATTGCCATGGCATATTAGAAAGCCCTTCCTATCCTAGTAATCCTAGTTATTCTGGACTTCTCTCACGATTCCTAGTCAATTTCGCTTTACTATACTAATTTAGTCTATACTGACATTGTTAATGGATTGCAGTACTAACATCAGTGATTGGGTATAAGCAAACTATCAGACACAAGTGGTCTATCTAATATGAATTATTTTGCATTTGTAGGAACTTGGCTTCTGTCATCATGGGGCTCCCGTGAAATGAGCAACGGCATGAGACTGAGATTTTTGGATGCCAATTATGATGATGAAGATGGTGGAGATGAAAAGGAGGAAGAAGATAACGATAATATTTTTGCCAACATTGTCAGTTTTGGCCCTTCAGAAGCAACAAGAAAGAAAGAAAAGGACCTCAGAAGTGTAGTATCAGACACAGAAACAGATGAGATGGCAAAAGAATATGGATTCTTAGATGACGAGGATAATCAAAAAGAGTCAAGCAATGAACACCTAGAGGACGATGAAGAACAACTTATGTTAGCTTCAATGCTTGGGCTTCGATCATTTAATGGGTCAGTTGCTGAAGAAGAAGAATTGAATCTCACAGCCCTAGCTTTACAAGAAGATGCCTATACTTCCGGTGATGTATCTTTAAACTCTCATCTTGTGTTGAATAACAGCAGTGATGTTAAGCCTGGTAATGAAGAATTGGGAACTCAAAATAACTCTTATGTAACTGCATCTGAGGCGATCGATGCTAATTATACATCTTCGGCAGGAGAAATTTTAGCTTCAAACATCACTGCAGGGATTGGCATCTTGCTATCTAAGAAAAGCCAAAACGAAGAGAATATTACTCAGATTTCAGATAGCTACAAGCAAATGCTTGCTGCTGAATATTTAAAAACCGATAGAGGACTCCATAGCAAAGATACAGAAGATTTAATGTCCCTTGAAATAAACTCTTCCATGAAGGAGCAAGAAGAATATACATTTGAAAAAGAAATGTGGGATAAAAAGAGAGAAAGACAAGTTCTGACCGAGGCAACTTTGCATGCTCTTAAAGAGATGTATGCTCTACTCTTTCATGTGCAACAAAAGAGAAATCTTTCTGTTTTCAACATTACAAGTGAGGACATGAACTTTCTTTCTAGTACAGAAAATGACTCTACCTTAGATAACTCAAAAAGCAATTACTTTTCATATGATTATGATTATGATTATAAAGAAGAAGAAGCAACGGTAGCAGCAAATGTTGAGTTTTCCAAAGTTATAATGAATATAAATTCAACTGATAAAGAAACCATGGAAAACAATGGATCTGAGCCAAACTTTGTTTCTGTACTTTCTATAATGCCACAATCTGAAAATTTGACTTCAGGTGCCACATTAGATAATTTTGTTTCTCCAACAATTTCAAAGACTACAGACACTTGGAAAAGTTCATCTCACCACAGTCAGAAATGCCTCCTTAAGAACACAGACATGGAATGGAATGTTGTCCACAAGAAAGAAAATTACAATACGTTAGCAGATGTAACTAATGATGTTGACAATAAATTCCAGAACAGCAGCAGAAATGCCTCATTTTATCAAGAAAATGCCATGTTCCCTGGCAAAAGAAAAGAGAAAATAGATAACTCTAATGGTCAACTTGAGTTGGGCCAACCAGGAATTAATAGCAAACATGACAGCCAGAAAAATGAGAACTGCACTATCAATATATCTCAATCTTTTCTAAAAGTCCAACGAAAGAAAAAAAAGCCAAATGTTTTAACACCAAGGACTTCCAAGCCTCTACAGTTACCTGGAAATCTCAACAATTCCCAACTTTCCAATAAACCCAACCACACAAAGTTGTTAAATGAGGCCAAATTGACACGAAAACAGGACAAGCCAATTGTTACAATAGGTCTTCCAGTGGAAGATGGTGACTATCAGGAATATGATATAGATAATATAGGCAATGATGACAGTAGCAGTGGTTCATTTGAATATGAGTTAATGTATTATGATAATCCATATACCACAGATTCTCGACTTGACAGTAGTAATGCACGTAATCCTGATGACATAGCTGGACGCTACCTACGTACTATCAATAAAGGAAATATAAGGAAGTACTACATTGCAGCAGAAGAAGTTTTGTGGGACTACTCACCAATTCGGAAAAGGTTTGACTGAATTTTTAATTATTTTAATTATTTAATTATTGCTCAATTTCATATTGCTGGTTTAACAATAACATACTAAGATGTTAAAGAATCTATTAGCCATGAACAAGTGTAATTTGTTATAATGAAATGCTAGATATGAAGAATTGGACTGTTCAGATGTTATCACAGAAAGATAACAAATTTAGAACTATGGAATCCAATCTGGATTTATGATTTCCAAGTTCCTTTTCTATCCCATTCATGCCAAAACCTTTCCAAAATCTTAGGTTTATGATGTCATCTAAATCCAGCACAACCCCATTTTAATTTATTTTTAAAAATTGTAATTGAGGTTTATTGTAGATTGAAAATTTTATTTTCTATAAACTCAAAATAGTTTTATCTAACTATTTGCTTAAAAATTGTTATTATGGTAGTGTGTATGTTTTAACTGAAGTTTTTGTTATGAAAATATACCCTTTTTTAGTACTTGTGTTTTGGTATTGCCTTTTTGGAATTTTGACTCCATCATGGTTGAATTAGAAATTATCTGTTCAGCAGTCAAACACAAATGGCATGAGAACACACTAGAGCTAATTCTGAAGAAGCCCCAAACCCCGATATGTAAGAACCCACAACAGTGTTTTATGAATCCAGACATTACCGTACAATTTATAAACTATTGTTGTATGATCTGAGCCAAAAGTTTTTTTTGGAAAACAGAAGAATCTGAACTGGAAAGCAGAAAAAGAATAGAAAAAGGTAAATAGGTTTAAAGTGAAGAAAACATTAAGAAAGAAAAGATATATTTTCATATACAAGTCTTCTTAGACTTTTTAAAGAAAACAGGAAATTGTAAAGAGGCAGCCACAAGCATTATCATAGCCAATCACTGCCATGGTTTTGTGCTCATACCCAAGTACAGATACAAGCTACATTAAGGAGAGACAAAAAAATGCATTATAGCAGCAGCATGGCAGTGGCTGTACATGGCAAAGTCAGGAATGGAATGGAATTAACAAATGACCAGGCTCAAATTTTCATTTAAAACATTACACAAAGTTCTTGGAAGATGACTCTAATGCTGGGAAAGGTTAAAAAGAAACTAAAAATGACGACAAGGTAGATGGATCTTATATTGGTGATTGGTGCACTTTTGGAAGGGAAAAATCTATATGGTCATGAAAGTCAATCAGGTGACCTACAAATAGGCATGTAGGTCTGATAATAGACTATGAAACCTCCTTTCAGTGAGGTAATATCATGGTCTGGAGCTTTCTGGAAGGGGAAAAATACGATTTTCTCCATGAGTGTGGAATATTACATTACATTTAATGCCATTACCCAGAATGTGCTTTCATTTCCTTGTTCCTGAAGAAAAACTATGCGCTGATCATAGGAGAGTTACGGCTTACTCACTTATCAGCTCCTGTTCTTTTGCCAGAGTAATGGTTGTTTGGACTGAGAATCAGGGAGGAATAATATTGAAGCAAATTTCAGATCAAAATCGGGGAACCTTTCAATTAGTTGTTTAATAAATGAATAGATTGCTTCAAGAGATAAGATTTTTGTTTTGCTTCGGCGTTATTTAAGTTGGTTAAATAACTTCAAGAGTTCCATTAAGAGTTAAATTAGGCTGGACAACTTTTTGATATGATGTCATACTGACAAGATCCTTGTAAATGGGCAGGCCGTTTTATTTTATTTATTTATTTATTTATTTATTTATGTAATTCAAGCATATAGTAGATAACAGATACAAGTATAAACATGATTATGAATACATGAAATGGATACGAATAAAGGGGAATATTAGGACAGGGATGGTAGGCACACTGGTACGCTTATGCATGCCCCTTAAAGGCCTCTTAGGAATCGGGTGAGGTCGACAGCAGACAGTCTAAGGTTTGGGCATTGGACATTGATTTATATTACCTCCAAAAGCAACAGTAGTGTGATATGTTTTTAGATAGCACTAGGTATGAAAGTGTGGTTGCACACAATGCAGAGTTACAAAGGAATGCACCTATCAAACACAATGGGACAAATGTTTGATGTAAACACGGTATGATTGCATTCTAAATAAAGTAAGTCAGTTGTGTGAATCTGTTTTAGTTCATGTTCTGGAAATAGAGGAGTTAGATATTAATCATTTTTGTGTAAGTTTAATAAGTGTTTATTAACTTCTAGCATTAAGGGGGGAAAACTAAATATCAATTCAATATTTTCTTGATATTATTCCCAATTGGACATATGTTTATCAAAGAGAAGCCCCCTTTGTTAGTCAAGGAACTAAAATTTGTACAGATGTTCATCTCACACGAAGTGACTCTGAGTATCTTATAAAACAACAGAAAAACAATACATTAAAAAATAAAAATCCACATTAAAAGATAAATATTATAAAAATGAACATGCAAAGAGAAGCTAGGAGTAGTCACTTCAACAATGGAACCATCTGAGCATGTCACTGGTGACAATGGATCTGATTATAATGGTTTGCAATTGGTTGGGTTCATACAATTCACAATAATTCATATTCTGTGATTTATACATTATAATGGCTGGGTTCAGGTAATACATTAAGACAAACTATAATAATATTAATAATAGGTAACTAAAAATAAAAATGCCAAATCTAGTCTAAACATCTGACTATAATGTGATGAACCATAATATTAATAAGAAATGAACAAAAATGCAAAATTCAATCTAAACATCTGGCTGACTGCGACCAACTATAATAATAATAGATGTCTGCCCATTCCAGACTTTAGGGAAGTATTGATAGGTGGACAAAAATGCCAAGTACTTGATATATAGTATATGCAAATTTTTAAAAATTCACAGGTTTTTCCTTTCCCATATCTTCCATATCCTTAGTACAGTGAGAAGTCGCCCAGCCAGGACCATATTCAAAAAAGCTATTTTCCGAAGTTATCTTGATGATACTTTCCAGACACCTATCACTGGAGGGGAATATGAAAAACATCTTGGTATACTGGGTCCTATCATTAGGGCTGAAGTGGATGATGTAATCCAAGTAAGTCTACGTTCAAAATATTTTAATAAAGGAGTACTTTGGATTTTTAACAACCTTAAACACGAAAAATGTTTGAACTGCAATAAATAGAATCAATTTCAGATTTTAAAAAGCCTATTTCAAATTTTTGTGTCTTGCAACTATATATTAAGTAATTAAATTATTTATACAGAGCATGTAACAAACATTTACCCCAGACAGCACTGGAATCAGATTAATGCTTTTCACAGTATTTGGGATGAGCACCAGCAGAAATAGGGCCAACTAACATACTGGAAACACATCTTGAAATGTAAGAAGCTGGGGATTTTAGCTTCTTTGCGCTTTTTTGTAGAACCATTCTATTGCAGGAATTCTCAGCTTTCCTCAGAGACTGCTTTTTCTCTGAAGAGCTTTGAAGTTTGAATGAACCTGTGCTCAAACTCAGTCCCATATCATCAATTTGGGAAGCCCTGAAGGACAGGGGTGGGTTCTAATTTACCTTGCTGGCGGTTCGCTGCCTCCTGTGCTGTGTGGGTGTGCCGTGCATGCGCGCATGCGCAGTAGAAAAAAGCCCTGATTTTTTTTTAAAAGGCCAAAAACAAGATGGTGATACATGTGCAGTGCCGGAAACTCAATTCCCCAAAAAAGATGTCGGCACCCACGGAGCAACAGAACCGGCTCCGTGATGTCACCAGCGGCCTACTACCTACTCAGTAGAACCGGTCCAAACTGGTAGGAACCCACCTCTGCTTCCATTTAAAGAACAAAGAAGAGATAGCATGATATTTCCTGCAGAACAGCAGTACTGGTATACTGCACTATTATAGCACTGGACAGTCCCAATATCCTGCCAAAGATTGCTATTCCTAGCAGCTAATATTCAACAATATTGTGCTCTCAACTTTAGGATTCCATATATATTTCATCTTTGTTAAGATATTTATACACCATCTGTTAATGATGTTAATATATCATCTGCATTATTGCGGCTAACCAATTTTAACATAACTAGAAGCCATTATATTCCATGATGATGAAATCCACAAGTTAATTATATATTATCTGAAGAAATCTTGTCTTAGCTTACCTCCTCTCCTCTCTCTTCTCCTCCCCTCTATGTTATAATATAATCAAATATAAAACAAAATATTAAATCAAATAAAAATATCAGGGCGAATCATTCTTTATTTTGATTTTATTTGAATGTAATTAAGTAGAGGTCATTTCCCTTTAGTAGTTGGATATCTCTTTAATGTGCTGCATGATCAAATTTCCTAGACGGTCTGAAAACCGTATTTACAATCATCTGAATTTTTATGTTTTAATTATGAATTAGAATTAGTCTAATTAGCATTTTTTCTCAAATTTCATTCATTATTTGGTACAGTCACACTTACTCTTTATGCCTTATTGCACTCAAGGGACTTAAGAATGCATGACAATTCATACCTGAAAACACTAACAGATATACAATAGAGGATCACTTAATATTCCAAAAGACAATTAGGCAGGGATGTTGAATTTATTGTTAACATTCTTCAACTTTTCCTCTTTGAACTCCTAATCAGCTGCATGTGCCTTAATTGGACCCAAGAGAAACAAATCACACAGAAGTATTCACCTCGAATTTAGGCAGAAGTTGAAAATAATTTTATTTTCTTTGAAAGAAAATAATGATCAGAAGTGGTATCAATCACATAAAAAGTAAACTCTATTTAAAATGGAGTGGCATTCTGTTTCACTGAAGCAGATTATGGTTTTAGACTGAGGCCAAATAACTGGTACCAGATTACATTTCTTCTGGGATACATTTGAGAAGAAAGTAAATTGTGATGAATCATTCTACAACATGATTGTTAAAATGTCAGGCTCCATAAGTTTCAATGCATTCTTATGGCTCTGAGCACTAAAATGCAACTGAATGTTGGAATAAGTGAAACTCAAAAGTGTCAGATATTTAGCTTTTAGAGGAAAAAGACATTACTGGCAGAGCTGCTAAATTCATATTACCTGATTTTCAGAGTCAAAACATAATGCATGGACAAGCATATCTACCCAAAAGGTTGTTCTTTTTTATTATGGGTCTGGGCTACATACCCCAGTCTTCCCAAATTCTGCAGAATGCAAAACAGTCCTGGAGAAAAATGGTCTTAATGCCATTGCATCACATTACTAGGTGAAGAAATTGGGTGGATGAGAATAAGGGCGTCCACAACCATTTCTCAAAAGTTGCTTTTCTCCTTCGTAGTGGTGGTAGAATTGCTACTAAAAAAGCCTAAATGAAAAGGGCTCTCTCATGTCTTCCCTTGGGATTTAATTGAACCACGAGGAGGTAAGGATTGAAGAAATGAATGTACAATGAAGTGAATATCCACTGGAAGAATACCAACATGCAAACAACTATGTCCAAATTGGCTTCCTTGTCACCCAGGACATAGGACAACAAGCTACTGTTTATTGCTCTTGGGATTAGTTCATCGGACATCTTTTAAAATCTACATGCATGGCTTCCATTTATTATTGTAAAAATAATTCCATTGAAGCAGCTTTATCAGCATTCTGTTGTCTTCATGTACCTTAGATCATCTGAATGAATATAACCTGTAGTGATTTATTTAGTTTTACACCAGGCTGGGAAATGCATCATCTGACCAGTCTTTAATTAAAGATAGAACAATGGAAAATTTGTTCGTCTGACCCTTGACAATTTGAAAGTGGGTAGACTTCAACTCTTCAATATGATGGTTGGAGGATTGTGAGACTTGAAAGTACATCCACCTTCAAATTGCCAAGCATGAAAAACACTATTTTATGGTATCACCTTATGGTCATATAAAGCTACTCTCCTGGTTAATGGACTCATCTTTTGCACCAGTATCAAGTTTGGCCATCAACTTGGCAGTAGCTATTATTAAACTCATAGCCACTTCAAAGGAGGTTGGGGACCTATCATTTCCTGCTTTTGTTTTACTCTTGGGGGAATAAAATCCTGCAATAGCATAATTGGTATTGGTGCCACCATGACGAAGTGCTTGGAGTGGGGTTGACTTACTCAACTACCCAGCCCTTTCTGTCTCTTCCCACTTAGGGACAGTAACAATGAACAGTAAAAAGCCCCATTTTTGTAGGATCTCTATGATTTTCTCTCTGTTTCCATATTATTTATGTTACACAGTGATTTATGATGGTGGGGTTAATTTAGCTTTCCTGTGTAGGCTATTGTAGGACAGTCATATTACTCTATGGCAGTCTTTCTCAACCTTGATAAGTGTAAAATGTGTGGACCTTAACTCCCAATGAAGGGAAGGGAAGATAGGTTTGTTATGAAGATGCAAGCTCCATGTACATTATCAATTAACAGTTTTAATGTTTTCAAAACTCACTGTACTTCTCAGAATCTTCTAAGATTGCCTGAAACCTTTTGATGCAATAAGTTTCAGTGGCACTTGTTTGTGCTTAACTGTGACTCAAAATAAAACACATTTATCTAAATATTTGTGCAGAAATATAAAAAGAAAGTTTTATGGTAAAGATCATTTTTGTGTGACCTGGCAATCTAGTGATCCCTTGTTCCAGGCTGTTGACGTATTCCCAAGGACTGAATGATCTCCCATGACTTGACTTGACCTGTTGATGACTTTTTATAATCTCCAATTGCTGCAAAAAAGCTTGAAAAGTTCCTTGCTATTTCTATTATTTATTTTTTCAAAACAAACAAGCACACTCTGGATTAGCACTCATTTGAAAAAGTGGAGAGGCCACTTTTTCATCTCCCTGGATGGCTGTACACAAGGAAGTAGAAACAAAAATGCCTGTGAGAAGAATGGATACTGTTCCTAAACAGTCTTTGTCTTGATCATAAACATCAGAAGGGGCGGTTGACCCACTGGTCACATAGACCAAGGTATATTAATTTGCTGGCTAATTAGCTAGGATTCGGATTTTTACGAAACACTCATCCTTACCCTATGGGCTAGTTGAGCTTGTAATGTGAACAGAACTACTGATTGGCAGGTCCCTCTCTCAGAATTGACCTTTGTGGGGGGAAAACCCAGCTTAGCTTTGTGACTTTAATTACATAGTTGATAGTACCTCCTGTTGTTGGGATGAAATTGACAAGACCTTAATCAGTTACAGGCTGAATATTTTTGCCTCCTAATCCTTCTAGCACATTCTGTGGTTGAAAAAGGTGGTTTTTCTGATGCTGGAAAAGGTAATTTTATATATAAGTGCGGACCTAAGTGTGTGCGTGTGTGTGTTCACAACTCTTGAGTGTGACCTCAAATCTCTCCCACGTATTTCTGCTGAATTGTAACTTGTAGTGTATCCGAAAGGGGGAAGCTATATTTATGAATAGTAACTATATTAATGACATCCACTCTAATTTTAATAAAATGTATTTTAGTTGTTCCCTAGCAGGTGCCCATTTCTTTGTGTGGTCCCTCTCCATTGGTTGCAATGTAGCTTCCAGAATACAATTGAAATACCTAGTGAGATCCTGTCTGAAAGAGACTTGAGATCTCTGCTATAGGACCCTAATCTTGAATGGATAATCACAAGCTTGCGAAAGTGAGGAAAATATGAAAACCAACTTTGGACCCTGCAACTATGAGAGAATGGTATCTGCCTGGCTATTCTTGAGACTAGTTGACCACCAAAGAGCAAATTTTATAGCAGCAAAAAAATTGAACTATTTTAAGTTCAACACTCATCTGAAAACACCCCTTCATTTTCTTCCTCTTGAATATACCCGCTATATATTTATTCGTTAGAGTTACATCCTGCCTTTGGTTCAGAAGCTCTGGATCACGTACATAGCATTTCCTCTTCCTGTTTCTCTTTATCACCATAACTGTAACATGAAAGCAGTGCTGGATCTTTGGTGTAACTCTACAGTTTATGATATATCTCATTGAGTCTTAAATTCTGTTAAATTTTTTTTAATGTCAATTCTTGTTCTTCCATGTTGGACTCCAGAAAAAAAAACTCTGTTGCAAATACAGGTCTTGGCCACACAAGGGCAGTCCACCAACAAGGCATGGTTGCTGGATTTGTAAAGCAGATGCCAGATTCCTAGAGACCTTATGTTTGGCTGATCAAAACACCACTGATACCCATTTCACCGGGCAGGTGCCCCTCCGTGGGTAGCTGGAAGTGACACACTTTAGAATTGCCCATAGACCTGGAAGCAGCAAATGAAGCCATGCAGACCTTTGGCTAGCATAACTATTATATCCAGTTTTATATCTTCGGAGTTAGTTTGCTTTTTCAGTTGGAAATCTGAAATTGTATTTGTCATCTGTTTTTGAACAATGAACGTGGTTCAAGATGAAATGTAATGCCTGCATGATGATGTAATTATCCCCAATCTGATGAACTTCAGAGGTATCAACCGCAATTCCCATCATTCTCAACAATTAACTACTGGAGAAAAGCCCACAGTAAACAAATCCACTACTAGCTTGCCACCAGCCTTTTAACAATATCTGCATTTATCCCAATAACAATGGTGGTTTTTTTTTAATATACTGCAAACAATAAATAGAAAGCAGAAAGTGTCATAGGGTGTATTATGCTTTGGTAGAACTAAGTGGAATTACATTGAACAAACCAGGTTTATGAAAGGCAAATGCTCTAATCTATTGTAAACTCATGGGACAGTGTGTACGTGTATTAATTCCCTGACAGGAATAAATGTGAACTCCCACAACAGGGAGATGTTAATAATTTGTAATACAAAAATTAAAAGGAATATTGATGCAAGCGTGTGTGTTCTCTGCCAGCAGCTGACATCTCAAGGTTTACTAAACTGCAAGAAACGCATTAGGGATTATATATCTTAATGTAGACCATTTCACTATATGAACTGTGCATAACCTATGTTGTGAAACATGCCTTCTCATTTCAGAGTAATTATCTTGGCTGAAGGTGACTGCAATGTGAGAAAGCATGTGAAACAAATTATTTCTTTTCTCATGTTTACTGAATTGCATTATTGTCACTGCCTCTTTCACAACTGGAAAACTGTGAGAAATATATTTCAGCAAAATTAGAATTAGAAAAATATTTCACAAACCTGCCTCCCCGGACTGTAAAAATTTGAACTATTTCCAGTCAGCTAGCTTGGATTTATTGATGGCCTGCCTAAATGCTAAGTGTCACACCCTGCTTTTGTCACTTCCTACCTTCTCGTACTCCTCTCCAGATCTACTAAATTTAGTGGATTCTTTAGTAGGACCTACTAAATGAGATGTCCTTTCAGATAATGGAAACCCACCACCATGGCATTAGTGCCTTTTCATGCCAATTAAACACATTTTATATAGTCATTGTGGATGCATCAATGACTGTGTAGTAGACTTTAGCATAGCTCAGGCAAACAACTGCACAGCAAATGTAATTTCAGGAACATTTCAGTCAGTTTAAGTATGTGCAAATTGTTCCAATGCAGAACATTGATTCTGAAAGAGAAATATATATTTACACATACACACACTCCCATACACTAATTATTTGCCGTTGATTACTGCGGTAATAAAGAGCTTGTGGTGCTTAATTTAAATTAATCCTTCGTTAATGAAAAACGAAGCTTGGAGCATAAAGAAATTTTGACAGATACAGTTATTGCATAAACATACATTTATATATGCCAAGGCAAATGAACAAGCTATCATGCTCAAACCAGGCTATAATTACCTTGAATTATAGTATTTCCACTGAACCTGGTTATGGGAAAATACAGTCAGGCTGGAATCAAGGAGTGTCTGTGCGTGTGCATGCATATGCATCATGCTTGACACATGCATAGGTGTGTGAATTTGTAATTGTAAGCACATTCACATAACAGGACGACGATCTTTATACACTGTAGAAATGTAGACTCCTTCTTACATTTCTGGCTGTTCCTTTTTAATTTTCAGAACATGTAAAAATTAAGGGTGTTAGATTATTGCCATCCATCTAACCAATTGCTGATTAAGTGCCGCATTGGCCAAGAACAATTTACAAAAATAAAAATAAAAATCAACATTAAGAGTGTGGAGTGGAGATTCACGCTGCATCCTAGTGTTCAGTATGACAGTGACTCTATGTCTGGAAGTCCCACTGAGTTGTG
>JANHFT010009253.1:326068-339560 GCA_032467955.1 Pseudoxenodon macrops
AAGTTACAACACCACTGAAAAATGTGACTTAGAATCATTTTATTCAGTTACAACCTTTGCAGCATCCCCATGATCACATGATCAAAATTCAGATGCTTGGCAACTGGTTCATATTTATGACTGTTGCTGTGTTCCAAAGTCACATGATCACCTTTTGTGACCTTCTGACAAGCAAAGTCAATGGGGAAACCAGATTTACTGGTACTTAACAACTGGATTACTAATATATCAAGTGCAGCGATTCACATAACAACTATGGCAATAAAGGTCGTAAAATGGGGCAAAACTCATTTAACAAATGTCTCACTTAACAGAAATTTTGGCCTAAATTATGGTTGTAAGTTGAGGACTACCTGTATTTTCTTCCCATCTTGTAATTGGCTTATATACCGAATTTTTTGTAGTATAAGACACACTTTTTCCCCGCCCTAAAAGAGGGTGGAAATGTTGGTGCGTCTTATATACTGAATACAGCCATTTTTGGCCTCCCGAAACCCTATCCCACGGATCCCATTTTTGTGAAAAATGGGCTCATTTTTGTTGTTGCAAAAATTGGGTGCGCAGAGGGTTTGGGATGCCTGCAGAGTGCTCTGCAGATCTCCCAAATGGGGCTGGGGGAGGGCAAAAACAGGGGCAGCCCTCAGAAGCACACTGCAGGTCTCCCACACCCTCTGCGTGCCCTGCTTTTGTGGAAAACGGGCCAGTTTTTGCGAAAAATGTGGCGCACAGAGGTTTTGGGAGGCCTGCAGAGTGCTCCTGGGGGCAAAAACTTTTTTTCTTACTTACCTCTTCAAAATCTTGGTGCATCTTTTACATCCGTGTGTCTTATAGTCTGAAAAATACAATAATTCAGGCAAGCATACTTGTTGAATTCTTGCATTATTTATTTCAGACTTCAAACCATATGGTCCTGTCCACCATTAAACCATCTTTCCAAGAGGTTTCCATATTTCCAGTGTCTTTCCCTCCACTTGGAATTGAATCCAGATGGACATTTCTTCCATCAGCACTGGAACTTTTTCAGAGAGTAGGTTTTGCATAATGTGTCCAAAATAGGATAATTTAAGCCTGGTCACTTCTTATGTTCTTATGTCTTATGTGAGAACTCTGACTTAATGCAAGATTTTAAAAGATTATTTATTTCCCCCCAATCATAATCTCTCACAAAATCCCCAATTATGTCCTCTCATGAAACCCTGGGATACTACAGGATTCCAGCTGAGAAAGGCAACTCTATAGCGGTTGAGCAAATAACATGTAGTCCTGTTTGCTAGTAGGAATTAATATATTTGCAGGTATTTCCCATGTAATCCACCAAGCTCCATCTAAAATTTGTTTTAAACACAATTTTAATTATAGACAAATTTAATTATAGACACAGCCAGTCTGTTACTGTGTATAAACAAGTAGTAGCCTCTAGCACAGGGATGTCAAACTCAAGGCCTGCAGCCTGGATTGAGCCCGCGATGTGGTCGGATCCAGCCCACAGGGCCATCCTGGAAAATGTAAGGGACCATCCTGTGTCACTTCGGCCCAGTCTACCCTCATCATTTTGGCCTCATCTTCCTAATGTGAAGAAGAAACATGCCAGCAGTTTGGGGAGTGGCATCAAGCTGGTCACACCTTCCCATCTGGCCACGCCCTCCCAGTCAGCCACACTCAGTGAGTGGCTTCAAGCTCGCTATGCCCACCCAGTTGGTCACGCCTGCCTGGCTCCCTGAGGTCAACCACAGCCCTGATGCGATCCTCAATGAAACCCTTGCTCTTATATCATCTTTGTTGTAACTTTGAACAGTCACGAAATGAACTGTTGTAAGTCAAGGACTACAGGATAGTTTCATTTCTCACCTAATCTCACCTAATAGGCTTGTTGGCAAATTGTGTTTCTTTCAAAGTGTATGCAAAGCAGGAGAAATGCAAAATGCCTGTTATGTTCCACAAAAATTTGCCCATCTATTGTGGACGCTGAACCAAAACTTTGACAATTCATTGATTCATTTATGAAACATGTAGAGTCTGCATCTATCTGTATAGATAACCGTAACAAGGCAGTGATTCACATTGTGCATACATTATTCATATCTCTATGCATCAGCATAACAGATATCACCGGGAATGTAATTCCTTTCTGAGAGTCCCCTCCCGACTTTGAGAGACAGTGCCAGTTAATTTAATATAGACTCTAGATTGATTTATGGCCAAGGAATAGATAAAATGATTGTCATTGGAATTACACTAAAATTATAGTGACATGTCCTCTTTTTCCACAAGCCACTCCCTGTATGTACCATAATTCAAAGTGCAGAATGACAATAACACTCACTCTGAAATTTATATCCATGATTATAAATTAAAGGGCTTTTGGCTGGACCTGGGCAAGTGGCGTAAATTTGCAATTTCCAAACTGTTTTTATGGGATTGGATTGGGAGTATGATCTATCAAGGTTGGTGACAAAAGAAGTAGCCAATGTGACAGCTTCCCTGTTATGGGATCATGAGGGACACCATGAGTAAATTCAGCCAATAATGCATTAGTTCTTAAGATAGCAATGTCAAACTCCATACAAATGGAGATAGAGCACCAGAAGAAGTTAGAAAATATTCCAGAGGGGAAGGGGGGAAAATCAAACCAGTCCAGAAATGTCAATTATTTTTTTTAAAATATCCCTTCCTTGATAAAAAATAGAAGGAAGATCCAACTGATAGCTTTAGCTGAGGCAGTCCATTTAATTTCTCTTTATTGGGACATATCAGTCATCTGCTGCTTCAATTATTTTATTTTATTTCTAAAGTAGATATATAAATGTTTGTCTATGGCTCCATCTGATAATTGTACACTTCAGGCAACAGTGTCAAATGACAGTTATCAAATACAACAGCGATGCATTTACCACTTGCAAACAAGACTTTTCTGTTTATAACAAAGCTTGTAATTTTGCCATGAAGCAATGATGCAATGAAGCAATGAAGCAATGATGTATGGTAGGAGCACCATATCAAAATTGCAAAAAAAGAAAACGCCCAATGGGTAATAGCAAATAAATACAGAAATGATCCCTTCAGATCATCTGGATTTCTGCAGCCCAGATATGGTAGTACCTCTATCTAGGGACCAACTCACCCCACCCCAGCAATTTACTGGCGAGTTAATTCAATTCAAACCTACAGAACTCTCTGGAAGTGACCTTCATTTTAACATAATGCCAGAGTAATGATTAGATAACTCCTGCTTGATTGCTATTGCAAAGAATGCAATCAGCCAGATTTTAAGAATTGTGGATGTCTTTTAAAACTATATATGGGTAACTTGGGTATAAATTAAGAATGTAGAGGAATTTTTTAATTGTCCTGTAGGGTTCCTTCCTAGAGTGTTCATTTCTAGGTCATCTATGGTTCCTGGAAATAGAGGCAGTTCATGATTCTTCTTCTCTCTGGTTAGTTCTGGTCAATGTTGATGGGAGGCGAGCAGTGTAGTCCTGCTTTGAGGGGTGTTTCAGGGTGCTTTCTTCTTACCCGCCTACATGAAGCTGGTGAGGAGACGGCATCATTAGCGTGCGGTATAGTATCATCAGGCCAAGTGAAGCTCTCAATCCTAGCATATGGAGGCGGGGGTGGGCTGGATGGAGAAGAACAGGCTTCACCTAAATCCTTCCAAGATGAGGGTCTGTGGGTTTGGGTTATGAGGGACTGACTTTGAGATACAGGGGGAAGAGCCACAGCCAGCATAGCCCAGTAAAAGATGTGGCCATGGCAACTATCCCAGAAAGGACCCTCCCTAGTTTCTTTGGTTGAAAAGGCAATGGGGAGGTGGAGGGAATGTACTTTCAGATTTGTAAGCTTAATGCTAGTCTTATAAGGTAGTCTTAGACAGGTAAAATGATCAGGTGAACTAAATATGCTTTATTGTAAGGTTACATTAATAAAATCTTGCCATTCTGAAAATAAATTTTAGGTTTATTAGATACACCTCATATTTTGGGAGTATTGAAGGCTACAGCTATCAAAATAATAATATGGAATGCATACTTCCAATATGCATATGATGGGGAGGGGTTTGCTCTAATTTTCATTTTGTTCCTCCTTCAAAATGGCAGACAAGTATACCATGAGTTTATAGCAATTATGGGCAAAGGAATTCTGTATACCATAACAAGAGGAATCAAGTATTGGCCCTGACCTACGGTTTAAAACAATGCACGAACCAGAACCAGTGCCTGACATAATTACCCTCAAGAATTAAAAGATGCTATCCAGAATCTTCTGGCATGGAAAAGACAGGGAGGCAGCCCTGTTGCATATGAGAGTTCATGAGAGAGTGAGAAATCACAGCCAACTAGGGAGCAGCACAGGGGTGGCTTCTAAATTTATCTTGCCGGTGGTTCACTGCCGCCTGTGCTGCGTGGGCACAGCTAACGCGCATGCGCAGTAAAAAAAAGCCCTGAAAAATTTAAAAAAAGGCCGAAAACAAGACGATGACACATGCGCAGTGCCGGAAACCATGGGAAAAACATCCGGAAATTATTATTTTTTTAATTCCCCCAAAAAGATGTCGGTGCCCACGGAGCAACAGAACCGGCTCCGTGACGTCACCAGCGGCCTATTACCTACTAGGTAGAACCGGTCCAAACTGGTAGGAACCCACCTCTGGAGCAGCAGTCACAAGTAGAAGCTCATTCTTGAGCAGAAACAGCTGGAAAGCAAGAGATGTTAGAATCCAAGCCTTCTCTAGTTCTGAAGAAGACTCCAGAAATTAAGGTGCAGTGAACAGTTGAGAATAAGAACTACCAGAAGCAGGCTTGCCTTGGCAGATTAATTCAGAAGTACCTAACTTGAAACAACTAGTCTGAGAGATACAAAAAAAAGTACATTCCTAGTGCAAGTTGCAACTGTTCTTGGTTCACGAACTTTATTCTTGCATCTTGACCTGCTTTATGATTACTTCATCTTCCTTCTCTTTTGGAGTTGACCACTGCTAGAAAAAAAAGAGCCTTCTGCACCAGGCTTTTTGGAGGTGTCTTCTGTTTGTTTACCCTTTCTGGCTCGCTTCTAAGGACTGTATTGTTCGCAAGGCTATAAATGAAGACAGTATCAAATCATTTTCAAAGGACAACTAGTGTCATATTACATGGCTAAAGACCCAATTTTTGCAAAGCTGTGATATTATTTATCCCAGTTGCCTGTAAATTCTTTTTTTGAAGAAGAAGCCCACTCTATACCCAAAGCCAATACATACGCCAATATTCTAAGGACATCTTGTTAGTCACTTTAAAGAAGACGACTAATCCAGTTTAACTGGTCAACCTGACCAGCTGAAAGGATCCAGCTACTTCTCATGTCAAGTGCCAAGATAACTCTTTAAATTGAAATATATCTGGCAAACCTGATGAAAAATGTTATAAAACTGTTGTGCAACTTCCAACATTGGAAGTGGTTGTATTTTAGACCTTGTTGTATTTTGCAAGCTTCAAGGGCAAGTTCTATTTTATCTTTTGTCATTCTTCTGTGTTACTCCACTCTCTCTTCCATTTCAAATTCAGTATCTTGTAAAAATAATTGTGGGATCCACCAATGATAAGAAAACATGGATGGAAACTTACAAGGCAAGGTGAAAATGAGGGATGTATAAACTCAGTCTTGATATGAGGCCAGGGATTCATTTGCTAAGGATAATGTCTCTTTTTTGCCATTTTGGTTGATCCCTATAATAAAACTACACAAACTGTAATCACCTCAGTGAATCCACTTCAAGTCTGCATATGAATTGCTTGTTACTAATCTTGGAAAAGAAAAGCCACATACATTAGGAGCCATGGTGGCACAGTGGTTAGAGTGCAGTACTGCAGGTTACTTCTGCTGCCTGCCGGCTGCCTGCAATTTGGCAGTTCAAATCTCATCAGGCTCAAGGTTGACTCAGCCTGATTTTACCGAGGTGGGTAAAATGAGAACCCAGATTGTTGGGGGCAAATATGCTGTCTCTGTAAACCGCTTAGAGAGGGCTGTAGCAAAGCATGGTAAAGCGGTATATAAGTCTGAGTGTTATTGCTATTGGCAGCACTCAAAAATGATAGATTAACTGTATTCAAAAGTTAAAAGCTGCATCAAAACCAACTGTCTAAATTTTTCATGGATAATTTTGGATAGTTAATCTGATTACCATTTTATAGAGCTATTTCTTCCTCAATACACTTGGTTATTAACAATCAAGAATAGATTTTGTCTGAGGATGAAGATGTATCATGAGATACTTCATAGTTGACACCATCATCTAATCTGGATGGCAAGAAATGTAGGAGAACAGAGAGAATGGCAGAAGATTGACACATTCAGCAGAAGAAGCACTACGGTAGGGCAGCCTTACCACTAGATCTTAAACATCTTGCAAATAAAGTGGTGAGGCAGCAAAATGTAATCTTCTTCATCTCTCTTGAGAGCCTTTCCTTTTAGGTCTATTCTCACACAGACAAAAACTTTTCCCCTGAAGCTTTTTATTGACCATCGCTGTCACCCTTGCTCTGACCAATGACCTTATCTGAATATTCAGCTGTATTGCAGATCACAAGTTCAAATGATTTTTTTTACCCTCTAAAAGACCTGTTTTTGTAGTGGGCTGATTCTAAATGACAATATTATAAGCGGTGTAATTGGAATTCCACAAACAATTCTCTCCTTGGAATTATAGGTCTGATGTTCAGAGGGAAGCAAATGCTAATAAACCTATTATTGGCATGCATTTTTATCTCTTTGGGTGAGAATAAATAGTACCTATGAATGTGATATGGCTGATATCAACAATCAATTCCTTTTCCCCCTTCTATTTATAAATGTTGCACTTATTTTAACACAGGAACTTATTTTAACACAGGAACTGGGTTTGAGGAGATCTCCCAAGCAAGATCCCTTCCAGCTCTTTTAAAATTTTATTTTAAATAAATTTGCTGTTAAACCTCCAGGCACCAGGAGGAGCTCTAAGGAGCAATTTTCCTTCTTACACCGGACATCCAATGAGGAAAATAATATGCTTTTAACAGAGAAAGACAACTTTTCACTGCTCTGTACAGTGCAGTAGAAAAACAGCAACCATCAGATATACACATACGTGAATAACTTTAGATAACAGAAAGCTTTGGAACTGGGTGGGACGTATCTTGCAAACAAGTTTACCCAAAGCTAGAAGTTTTATCCATCACCATCTGACCAGTATTTTTTTTAAGTACCCAGCTCTTGCACACAGCTTCCCCTTCTTGGGGAACCAAATCCCATCTGGGCAGAGTGTTTTTTTTGGGGGGGGGAGCAGGGGTAAAATGCAGCAGGTTCTGACAGGTTCTGGAGAACCGCTAGCGGAAACTTTGAGTAGTTCTGAGAACCGGCAAATACCACGTCTGACTGGCCCCAGAGTGAGGCGGGAATGGAGATTTTGCAATGTCCTTCCCCCAGCATTGGGGAAGGAATGCATATTTTGTAGTATCCTTCCCCTGGAGTGAGGAGGGAATGGGGATTTTGCAGTATCCTTCGCCTGCCATGCCACCAAGCCACGCCCACCAAGCCACGTCCACAGAACCGGTAGTAAAAAAAAATTATTTCACCACTGGGGGGTAGTTCCTGGGCTTTCCTCTTTTTGCCTATTCTTTACTTTCAAACATCTCTCCCTTTAATGGTTTTTCTCCTATTCCCCTTTGTTTACTTTGTCTGTTCTTTTCTTCACTTTCCTTTTCCTTTCCCCTTTTCCCATGCCATTGTTCTCCAGACTAAAATACTTCTGCCCCTGTCTTTTCTCCTCCATGTTCATGTCTCTCTTTCTATGCTATGCCTATAATGTGAAAATATTTTATATTTTTTCTTAATTCTTCTGCGTTTCATTTCTTGCCACTCTATTTGGCATAGACCTTTTCCACCTGTCAGAGATCTCGGATTCTTATTCCTTACTTCAGATTATCTAACATAGAACCTTCTAATAAGTTCCTCAATCCCTATTTCTATTTGTCCTAACTTCTGTAAGAATTATGTTCCTTCAACTTTTGTTTTCTTCTAACCAAAGACTAACCGAGATCAGTGCATGCAGATCTCTTTCACCTAGGACAACCTCTTTACTTCTTGTCAGTTTGCACCAGATTTTGATACGTTTTATTTATTTCTCAAATTTTTTGTAATCAAATGGCTTGCGGGAAAATATAGAATTATGACAGCTTCTTGACAAAATTCAACACTTTCAGCTTTGGAGCTTGATTCTTCCTTAGATCAGAAGAACTGATGCAAAAACTTCTACTGTATCCAAACAAGGCAACCAAATCTTTGACATTTTGAAATAAATTACTTTATTTCTTAATTGATTTCTTCATGCAATTCACTTTTCTTTTCAGCAATTAAAAATTGCAAAGTGGGGATACCACTTCTATGTGTTTTTTTAAAATATAATGATTAAAAGTAACAGCTAATTGTACTTTCAAAAGGCTGTCATTCTTAAGAAATGATGTGGGCTTTGGGAACACCACAAGGTAGGTCTTTGAAAGGACTCCATGAGGCTTAGCAGCAGTATCTCTGTGTAATGGTATTGGGCCATGCATCCAGCAATACTTGTAGAGCAGGCTGTTTCTAAAACAACTTCTGAGGGATGTCAAAGGAATATACTTTGGAGCAGGGGTGAAATTCAACCACCTTGGCCCGGATTGGGAGAGATGATAGGGACAATTTGAATAGGTTCGCAGAACTGGTAAAAATCGCCCCTGGTTGGCCCCGCCCATGCTCACCCGCTTGCCCGGTCACTGCTCACCTCTTCCAGCTGACTCGACCATAAATCTGACTGAATTTAACTTCAATGCCCAGATGGCTAGAAACGGATAATAGGACTGCAGAGCAGGGGTGAAATTCAAAAAGAAGATATACCATTTATTATACACAAAACAATAAAAGAGGTACACAAATACTTAATATTTGTGTACCTCTTTTATTGTTTTGGGTATAATAATTGGTACATCTTCTTTTTGTAGATCATTAGGGCAAAGAAGTGAAGTCGACTTGGCCACGCCCTCCCACACAGTCACATGACCACCAAGGCATGCCCACAGAGCCAGTAGGGAAAAAAAATTGAATTTCACCACTGTTATGAAAGGTATCTGAGATGGAGAGGATTAATTCAGAAAAAGTGACGCATAATCCCAAATACAGGTAGTCCTCAACTTACTATAGTCGTTTAGTGACTGTTCAAAGTTACAATGGCATTGAAAAAAGCAACCTATGACCATTTTTCACACTTACAACCACTGCAGCATCCCCATGGCAACATGATCAAAATTCAGACACTTGGCCATATTTATGACGGTTGCTCTGTCCCAGGACCATGTGATCCCCTTTTGTGACCTTCTGAGAAGCCAAGTCAATAAGGAAGCCAGATTCACTTAACAACCGCATTACTAACTTAACGATTGTGGTGATTCACTTAACAAGTGTGGCAAGAAAGATCGTAAAATGGGTCAAAATCCACTTAACAACTGTCTCACCTAACAACAGAAATTTTGGTCTCAATTATGGCCATAAGTTGAGGAATACTTGTATAAATAAAAGTGCTTTATTACTGGAAATTCATGTTCATGGTGTAAGTTATGTTGACAGTCAACAAACATAAGGCAAAGTGAAAAACGACTTGGAACAGATGAGAAGAACAATGCGGAAAGGCTTGGCAGATATGCAACAAAATACACACAATCAATGCTGAACTCAGAATTATTAGCTCAACTCACAAAATCATCCTCTCCTTCAGCAAGGAGATAGTCAGGTAGCATAGCCCCTTCCATTGTGGTGCTCTTGAATACGCCTTTAATTTTGCTGCTTATACTTCTGATTCCAGATGATTCTCCTCTTCTATGCAGGCTTCTGCATAAAACAAACAGCAAATGGCACATCCATAATAATTTCAAAACGAGAAAATACTTCAAGGGATATATGTAAGTAGTCCTATTAGGCAAAACCTATGTGTGATATAATCCACGTACAAATTTAAAATATAATTTAAGAGCTTACAGTAACACATTACTTTATATCCATTGTTCCAATCAAGCCAAAGGAAGCTGTGAGGGGAAAAATGGCTTTCTTTCTGTGCAGCTGTGGTGGAATGTAGTCTGGATTCTCAGGTGGGAGAAACTGCATTCCAGAGGGCAAAGTGACAGCAAAGCTTGGAATGTTTAGTCAGAAAGAAGTGGGTAAAAATGGCTCCTCCCTAGCAACTCTCGGATTATATCTACAGCTATGAAAATAGTTGCTTTAGTTTGGTAAAAGTCAATCAATCAATCAGAGTAGAGCTGGAAGGGATCTTGGAGGTTGTCTAGCCCAACTCCCTGCTCAAACAGGAGACCCTATACCATTTCAGACAGGTGGCTGTCCAGTCTTTTCTTAAAAACTTCAAGTGATGAAGCACCTACAAATGAAGGCAACCTGTTCCACTGGTTAATTGTCCTCTCTGTTAGGAAGTTTCTCTTTAATTCCAAGTTGCTTCTCTCTTTGATTAGTTTCCATCCACTGTTTCTTGTCTTGCCTTCTGGTGCTTTGGAAAATAAGTTGATCCCCTCTTCTTTATGGCATCCCCTCAAATACTGGAATACTACTATCATGTCACCCCTAGTTCTTCTTTTTTCTAGACTGGTCATACTCAATTCCTGCAATCACTCTTCATGTTTTTGTCTCCAGGCCTTTAATCACCTTAGTAGGTCTTTTTTCCATTTTTTCCAAAGTCTCAACATTGTTTTTGTAATGTGGTGACCAAAACTGGATGCAGTATTCCAGGTGTGGTCTTACTAAGGATTTAAAAACTGTGTTCATAGGTGAAGAACAATAAAGGAAACTACTCAGAAATAACTCCACGTGTCTTTCTTGGTTCTTGGGAGGCTTGAGAGGAACCAACCATATAAAAAAGAAGAAGTAGGATAACAAAACTCCCATTTTTTTTAATGACAGCATTTTCTTTCATTGATAAAACAAAGGAGATAATTAGTAACCACTGTGTCACAGGTATGCTTCACTTTGACACAATCATAAATGTAATTTGCTCAGGGTGTTTCTCCAAGTTGCTCACTGGTAGGGCAGAAACTTGTCCTACTTCTTGGAACTGCTGGAGAGCAATATGAAGCAAAAACCATCCCAGAAGTTTTAATTTTTTTTGGGAAAAGTGTGTTGTTGTTTCATGAAGCAATTTTGAACTAGCGCTCCACATAAACGTTGGCTAAACAGAGGCTATAGTGCTCTACCATAGGATAATTCCCGTTTATTTTTTTAATGAAAAGAATAAAAAAATAGTTTAATAGGATAGGGAGCTAGTAGGCAACAAAATCCATGTTTAACAGGCACATTGTTGTCGTTGGGCGCCACACTGGATAACAAACAAATAGGATGACTGCTGCCTCTTGTTAATATGGCCACATTGTCATTGACAATTATGGAAGAAAGAATACAGATAGTCCTCCGGTTATGCCCAGTCATTTAGCAACTGTTCAAAGTTACAACGATGCTAAAAAAAAAGACACGCATGTACAACTACCCCTCAAAGTTCTGGCCCCTATGATCACATCATCAAAATTTGGGTGCTTGCAAACAGACCTGCATATACAGCTGCCTCACCTCCACCCCCAGCTGATCTTTATCACTTGCCTGCCTCCCCTCCACTGGACTCGCTGCTCCACTTCCCCTCTGGCTAACTTGCCATGCAGGAATTTGGCCAAGCAGCTGCCAAGTATCACTACCAGGCATCCTGGCATGAGGGAGGCACCGGGGAAACATCCCCATTGTGCTGCCCAGCAAGAGGACTGCTCCACTGGCAGTAACGGACAATGCAGAGGATTCGTGGCCCCGGTCCCTTCTTGGTGGAGCAGAATGGACACCCCCCCCCCACTTGTAGCTCTCATCCACCAGCCTGTTTCCCTGGGACACCTGCCTCTTCCCACTTAATGACCTGTGTGGTCCTGGGACTATGATGGCAGCTGGGATTTCCATCTCTAGTTGATTCAATTACATGGAATCCCACTTTACGACCGTTTTACTGTTTACTTTACTTTTCATTAAGTAGCAATAGAAATTCCGGTTCCAAATGCTGTCACAACCAAAGGGCTATTTAAAAAAATGACATACTGAATTACGGCCAAAGATACACAGAATAGAATACAGCTGGAAGGGACCTTGCAGGTCTTCTAGTCAAGCCCCCTGCTCATGCAGGAGAATCTATACTATTTCAGATAAGTGGCTGTCTAGTCTCTTCTTAAAAACCTCCAGTGATGGAGCGTCTATGATTTCTGAAGGCAAGCTGTTCCACTGGTTAATTGTCCTTACTGTTAGGAAGTTTCTCCTTAATTCAAGGTTGCTTCTCTCTTTGATTAGTTTCCAACCATTGTTTCTGTCCTGCCCTCTGGTGCTTCGGAGCAGCCCCTCAAATACTGAAATACTGCAATCCAAAACCTGCAGCCGTTCTTCATATGGTTTAGTCTCCAGGCCTTTGATCATCTTAGTTGTCCTTTTATTTTATTTATTTTAATGTATTAATTTAATTTTATTTCATTTTACACGATATTCAATTTTCAAAAATTAATGAGAATCATAATGAACAGATCCAACAGATACCTTCTTTAAAACTTTCAACCCAGGCAGGTATATTATACAAGTAGTCCTCACCTTATGGCCATTTATTTATGACCATTTGGAGTTATGACAGCCTCAGAATGGGTACTTTACGGCACAATAAAGCACTTCCGGCTGTTGTAAAAAGTTGCCAACCCCTGTGTGGTCACGTGACCACATTTTGGGTCTTGGCAACTGGCTCACCTTTATGACTGTTGAAGCATCCCGTAATTATGTGACCATTATTTGTGACATATTTTGCCAGTTTCCGACAAAAAAAAGTCCATTCAGAAGAATGGGTTTGCTTAACGACTGTGTTGGTTTACTTAATTTCCACTGCAAGAAATGTAAAAAAAAAAAAAAAAGGGGGTCCGGTCACATAGGTCCTCAACTTACATAAGATTTCCAGTCCCAATTGTGGCCATAAGTTGAGGACTAACCTTAAACCTGTACTTACTTGTTTGACTTGGAATTGCGTGTTGGGGACTCAACTTCTTGAAAGAGGTGCTTGAAATACTAAATAAGGAAAAATAGTTGAAAATTGCCGCTCACTCTCATTTTATTTTGTTTTATTTGTTATATTTTCTTCAGAAATGATTTTACAAAGATACAGATTAGAAATAAAAATCACTATAGTACTATAATTTTTAAAAATGTATAGTATGTACAATATTTGTGACAGTAAAAAAAAAGAGATGAAACAAATACCGTATTTTTCTGAGTATAAGACGCACCTTTTCTCCCCCTAATTGGGGCTGATAGTTCAGGTGCGTCTTATACTCCGAATGTAGCTTTTTCAAAGCTTTTTTTCAGACCTAATTAGGTGAGTGAAGAGTGAAGCGATCTTTGCAGCCTTTCATTGCTACTCCCTCCGAAGAAGCTTTTTTTTCAGCCCTAA
>JANHFT010009253.1:395684-419055 GCA_032467955.1 Pseudoxenodon macrops
CTCTCTCTCTCATTGTATAGCTTGTATGTATAGCTTATTGTAGTGGAGCAAATTAATCATAACGGGCAAAACGGAAGTCCCGTTGGGCCATTTTTCACCCTCTGGAGGGCAAAAAATGGCCCAGGGGGGGCGCACGCATGTGCAGTGCAGTGTGCATGGGGATATGCCATTTTTGGCATGCAAGAAGAAAAAGGTTAGCCATCACTGTGATATATGATAGGATATATTGGAGAAAGGGAGAGAGAGAGAGATTTAGCATGGTTTCTTCAAACAGATCAAGAAATTAGTGCTCTTTATCAAGCTACTAAGTTACATTTCTCTTCCTAGGACTGAATCCTGCTCATTTCAAGAGAATTTACTTCTGAGAATATCTAAAATAGCACTACAGAAAATTAGAATGAGGCCAGATGCATAATTTTATGGCTGCGAGCTTTACGTGCATTCTTCTGTTAGTAGCCAAGGAAAGGATTTGCATCACAGATATAAAAGTTGAAAAAATCCACTTAATATAGGAACAAATTGTCTATGTTTCAGTGCTTGGTTGAATCATAACTGCTATTGAAATCATCTGTGTATATGCAATATATGCTTGCAAGTGTGTCCGTGTGTTTGTGTGTGTAAAAAAGCACATGAATTGCATTCCATCTCAACCGATTTAATTCTTAAATGTTACATATACTTGCTTAAACTCCCAATTTGTAAAATAGAAAAGGTTAGATTATAACATTGGTTTAGCTCTCTTTGAAGCTGGTAATAATTAAGTTGATTCACTGTTACAATTACTGTCAAATCCCCCTTAATTACCAGAGATTTTATAGGCAGCTTCATTACACGGCTGCTGTAATGCAGTGTGGCCCTAAGGAAAAGGTTGCAAGAAATTCTGCAGAGCAGCCGTAATTCTAAATTGCACTTAAAGCTGCTGCACTGGATTTTATTCTCAATTTCTCTTTTCAGAAAGCAGGCCTTCCCATTGCTTAGAGTAGTTTCACTGAAGCAATATCCCCTACACTCTCTAATGCACATTCTGAGGAAGAATTGGTCTTTTCATAGATGTGAGAAATACAAATGGAAAAGGAACAAACAGGTAGGGAATTATTTCCTGTGGGAAGCTTAGTAGAAAAATATTAGCAGGGCAACAGTAATTTGAAAATACAAAGTCGGCAGATTGTAGTTTTGATCTCAGTTATAGGACATTTTTGTTTGTTTGTTGTTTTTTTTTACTATTCTGTCAATGAACATGAATGGCTTCCAGTTTGCAAATGATACATACTGGAACCTAAATATACATATTGGTTTCTTCATAGCTGAAGACGTATTAGAACTCATATTTACAATGGTTGCTGTGTCCTGGAGTCATGTGATCACTTTTTGCGCCCTTCTGACAAACAAAGTCGATGGGGAAGCCAGATTCACGTAACAACCATGTTACTAACTGAACAACTGCAGTTGATTCAGTTAACAACTGTGGCAAGAAAGATCATAAAATGGGGCAAAAGTCATTTAACTCACTTAGCAACATAAATTTTGGGCTCAATTGTGGTCGTAAATCAAGGACTACCTGTATTTCAAACATTCAAATATTGTCACTGCATATTACCAAGAGGCAAACTTTCTCTCTTTCTCTCTCTCATATACACATACTGTTACGTCCTCATGGCTGGACTTAATTAGCATGCCCCGCCGCTGGTTGGTTAAACCGGCGGCGGGAAAATTAAAGCCCTGTCAGTGGCCCGCAGACTATCAGGAACCCCATAAAAGCGGCTTCCCTGCAGCCTGCCGGCATTCCGTATTGCCTCCACCAAGGATCCAATAAAAGTAGCTGACTGTTCCTGTGACTCGTGTTTTTCTTCCCTGCGCGATCTAACACATACAAACACACACGTTACACAAAATCAAAGGGCAAATGTGATCACCTCTGCTGGTTAATACATGAGTTTGCATTCAGACACTTTATCTGAGTGAAATATTTAAAATAAGAACAAAGGATACAGGAAAATAGCCTCATCTTTATAAGAATAAAGTAGCAGAAAGGATCATCTTCGAAATTATAAATTTATTAGAATGTCAACAGAAAAGCCAGCAGATTTGAGACTCTCAAAAGGGGAATTGATCTATCCAAACAAAGAGATGTTGTCACACTTTTTAGCAAGTGTATGTAAAAATAAATTGGGACTAAAAGAGGGAAATGAATGACTAGGCCAGGGGTCAGCAACCCATGGCTCTGGAGCCGCATGTGGCTCTTTCATCCCTCTGCTGCGGCTCCCTGTCGCTCAAACTATGTGTCACAACTGCCAATGTGCGGCACCCAGCCATGCGCTATTTATTAATCTTTTTGACTCCAGGTAGGCCAACCATGGATAAATCTAAGAAAAGGAAAGTTTCAGAAGTAAACAGAATCTTTAATTCAACTATATATGCTAGTTTTGTGGCTGCTCAGGAATTAGTCAGGCATGGGAAGAGTTTTGTGGCTCCCGGTGTTTTCTTTTCTGTGGGAAATGGATCCAAATGGCTCACTGAGTGTTTAAGGTTGCTGACCCCTGGACTAGGCTTTGGTGCCTAAGGGAAAACTTGAACCTGGATCTTCCCCTTCCTAGACCAGTGCCTCAGCCACCATACCACACTGGCTCTAAGAGAGAGAAGCACATATTCTACCATTTTTACTGGCAATTAAACATTCAGGGTAATATGGAAAAGATGATACCGTCAGAGAACATGGCAGGCATAAATAAACTCCAGTTCAGGGATTTCAGCATGACAATTTCATTAATGAGCATGTTAACGTTTAGAATAAGTTTGGTCAAGAAATTGAGTCAAGAGAAGTAGTGGTAGAAGAAATTATATTTTTAACTACACAATATAAAGTGAACATATGAGAAAAGGGGAACCATAGTGGAAGATCTTTTGAGCTTTAGAATGAGGGAGAATTAGACTTTTAGAAAACACTTTCAATGCATCAATGTATTTTTCTAAATTTTATTTAAAAAATTAGCAACCATCATACAGAGCCTACTTCAAGGAAGTAGGCAAATAAATATATTGCAATGCATATTAAAACTATGGAGAAAGAATAAGACCATGGATTAGAGCCATGTTCCTAAACCTACTATTGAAGAGGATCAAATTGATCTTCCTCCATTTTGATAGGATCAGGGAGCAGCCACTCAGTTGATAACGCTGAGTACTTTCAGCCTTTACTACTGTTATCATATGACTAACATTTTTTTTCTAACATTTTTTTTCTAACAGCAACAGATTTTGCCTCTTAAAGGTATATTTGATTAGCCCTACTGGAAAGAAAAAAAGGAATTATTTTTTCTTACAGACCAGCATTACTTACAGTGCATAGCATAGGACATTTTTTTGTCATCCATTAACTTCATATAAATTGATAAATATAAATCAGTTGATAGAAATCTAAGGCATTGAAGAGAATTAGAAACTAGAAGACATACAAATCCGCCTTCAAAGTAGACAACGGATCATCTCAGAAATAGTAATAGTATACACTTATATGGTGACCAGAGAAATCATATTTGGGTATCCTCCTACCCTATGTATCTAGACCACGGGTGTCAACCTCACCACATCACGTTGCCGTCATGTGACGTTTTGTGACGTTTTTTCCATTCACGGAGCTGGGGTGGGCATGGACAGTGCGTGACACATCTGGCCATCAGGCTGCCTGTTTGACACCCCTGATCTAGACTCTTAACTCAGAAATTATATCTAGGCTTGTTTTATCTAGGATAAAGCCAAATTCAGCTTAATGGGATTCAATGTTTAGCAAACGTATGGATATTTTTCCTCAGATATTACCAAATCCAAAGGACATAAAGAAGAATGGGATGTAGTCTAAAAGCCAACTTCATCTTGCCTCAAGAGTATATTGCCTATCCAATTACAGTGCTCCATACAGTCAGGAATCCATGCTAGCAGTTTTATCTTAGTTTTATCTTAGGCTGTCTTGTGAACATGAGGAAATCAGATTTGTAAGGGTTTTAATCATGTTTTAAGAAACATGATGAAGGCTGCAGATAAACCACGAAAGGGCTGCAAGCAAACAACCAAGCTCAGAGAAGACCAACAATTCCACAGACTTCTCCAACTTGGCTATCCTCAAAAGGTCTGGATGTCAATTGTCAGAATTCTCAGTAAAGCTCTAATAGCCAGAGAATTTGGGGGAAAGAAGTCTGCCATCCAGAAGATGCCCAAATTGGAAAAAAGGGTATCAAGCTATATTATAAATATATTATTCTACTGAACTCCTATACACATTAAAAGACCTAATTTTAGACTATTTCATATACTGCATCTGATAAGTGTCATCTCTTTTTATATTATGTATTCATCTAAAAGATTAGTCATTTATGATATATAATGGAAGGAGCTTCTTTTCCTCTCTAAGTTGTTGAAGGAAAAGATGTTGACTTCCTAGCCTTCCTATCAAATGCATGCAAACACAAAGGCTTTTTACAGCTTGCATGTCCAAGATGGTTTCCACAGGAAAAATCTTTACAAATTAGAGCCAGCAAAGTGAGCTTGCAAAAGTTCAAAATTGGGGAGTGTATCACAATCTTCTCTTGTGTTGAAAGGAATTCACTTCCTAGCATAGATCTAGATCCAGAAAGGGCTTCAGTGTCACAGACACCCTTAGCAGCTGTGTTAACAGTGAAGGAGCTTGCTTTGTAAAGCAGTACAGTTATTAAATTTCTCCAGAGACCATGACTCATTAATCAAATATTCATACATCTTTGTAAATACACACAAAACAGAGAAAGGCTTCAGAGTAGACCATCCCAACACAAGGTCTCTTTCTTGTAGGGCTGACAAAAATCCTGAGAACAAGAGGTCATGTTGTCCATTTCTGATGCCCTATGTACCCCAATTCCTAAAACAGAACAGAAGAAATCTTACCACTGGCAAAAGCTATGGACTTACAATTAAAATTACTTTGCTATTGCTTCATACTATCTTGCTTTCTTGGGGGAAAAAATAGAATCATTTCTACTGTTCTTTGTTTTCCACCCTGCAAGTCACTTTCCCCCTTGGGAGGATGGAAAAAGCAAAGAGAGAGTTTGCATGCATTTGTCCCATGCATTTGTATTAGCGTGCACAAAAACAACTTTACCACTTGGAGTATGGATCCTAGAGAAAGCAGCCCTTTGAACTGAGGCTTAGCTACTTTGACTGCCCAGCTTTACAATCTGCAAAGGGATTAAACTTGCTGTCTTTTATAAACCATTTGTCTTGCTTCTTACCCATAGATATAAGCTGCAGTTTACTTGCTCATGTTTTGGGACTGAGTCCTGAACTAACTAGAATGTATCTTTCCTATCAAAGATTTTCAAGTGAAGCAACAAAAGTCCAACATGCAAATTCACTTAAAACAAGCAGTTGGGGTTTCCTTGCGCTAACTGAGAAAGAGAGTAGGCTTTCCCAGGAAATGGTCAGCACCTGTGCTGCTGTCCTGCCTCTTTAAGTCCTCTCCCCAGCTAACACAGCAAGGTTGGTTATAAAAGCTGTGCTGAGCGGTAGCTGGGTGTGGCTGACAGGGAACTAAGCGTGTGTTTGGAGCAGTCTAAACAGCCTAAAAGCATTTTCTCTAGTAGTTGGTGTAGCAGGAGTAGTAGTAACTGGGGAAAAGTGGAGTAGTGAATAATAGCTCATGAATGTGTGTGTTGTCTAGGGACTTGTGCTACTGTTGGCTCCTTTGTGTCTTGAGTCCACCAAATTGGGTGTCGTTAAAAAGAACCTATGACACTAACCCATCAGAATGCTTCTTTGTTTTTTTTAAATTATGAACCTATACATAATCTTTATTAAGCTATTAACATTGAAAAAAAGGAATATTAATATTAAAAGCGAAGAAGGAAACCGGCTTCCCTTCCCTTCCATCAACCCCTCTTTGATCGGGGTGCAGCCAGAGAAGAAGCGGCTGGTGTTGCTCAAAGTCGCTTCCGACGTTTCTTAAGGAGGGGCTGCAGGATTTCGGACCCCTCCGAGGGTCCCGGAGGCACGAATGAGGCCGGGGTGCTGCCCTGAGAGGCTGCCAAGGGTTCGGGCTCTATTGTGTCTTCCAGGTCACCTGGGTGGGATCCTCCAGATTGCTATTTTTAGTTCAAAAAACTGGTTTAGGACTACACATATATTGGTTTGATATTCTTAGCATGCTATACGAGCAGATGCCTTCTCAGTGGCAGAGAAAAGCAGGGGAGAAAGTAAATCTACATGGTGAAATTAATGAATTCCACAAGACTGGAAGGCTGACATTGATTGGCAAGTTTTTGCAGGATGTAACAGATTACAAAATATTTCCTCAGGCTTACATTATATAAAAGGTGTGCCTCTATCTATCTATCTGAAGATAATTTAAAGCATGATCTTTTTTATGCAAATCATGGATAGGAAATGAATGTTTGCAAAAATTAGCAGATGGTAAGATTACATACTCTAAAAGTTGTCTTTTTTGCCTTAAATTAATGACAAAAATGAAAGGAAAGTCATTACAAGGCCTGGCACATTTTTTTGATTGGCTACATAGTAGACCCAACAAAATTGGCCAGTTCTAAAGATAAATAGGGTGGCCTGCAGACTGAGTTTATAATCTAGCAATAGTTTTTCCCATCCTTGTCAAGTTCTAGTTGTTTAAAACCCATCTTAAACTTTCAATCTATGTATCTTAAGTAACTAAAGCCAGGTTTTGATTTACAAAGGTATCTTTAAGAAAACAAGGCTACTGCTGGGTTTGTGATAAAACGAATGCTAGGATGGTTTGTTTGAAAGCAGCAGCAACAATGACACAAATTAATTGCAGAGATTTCAGAGAGATAATGCAACAAGGGTAACGAGAAATCACCATGTAATTAACATGGTTTCAAATTAAAGGCCCCTGTAGTTGCTGAAAAACGTTAATTTATGGTAACTTGGTAATTTAACTTATCACCACCGTACCACAGACTTCTAAGGATAAGGACAGTTTAGGAATGAAACTGGGACCCAGTGCAGCTGGGACTACTAGTTTTAATATATTAGCTTTTGCTAATGAAATGTTTTCAAGCTTCAAAACTGAATTGATAAGTGTTATTTTTGCAAAATAACTTGTGATGGCAGATTAGTGCTCATCACAGTGCCCAAAGTAGCTCAGTTCAGGTCTTGTTCTGGGCTGCTATGGAATTGTTACAATAATCCAATAGTTTTAAACCTTCCATAAGCAAAATGGAAAGGCTGTGTATTAATTCTTTATCTCATGGTTTGATTGGAAAAGTTCCGTGGATGCTGATGTAACTATGTAATCTGAAAAGTGAAGGTTTGAAATGGCCCTTACAACAGGGACTAAACATTTGTCACTGGTTGAAATACTCTAAAAATATCTGCATTGGTCCTGCCTTTGATGGCCATTCGGAAACTATAGTTTGTCCAAAATGCAAATGACAAATCATCACTACAGCAACATAATTCCTGTTTTAAAGACACTACACTGACTAGTAGTAGGCCTCCAGGAACAATACAAACTGGTGTTTTAATCTATAAAACATGTGTGATTTTAGAACCTAGAAAATTAAAGGACTTCCTTTTCATCATAAAGGCTGCCTTTCTGATCTACTCAGTGTACATGTCATCTTTTGTCTCTCAAGTCTGTAAAATGGACAGGTTACAGACTGAAAAAGCAGAAGCCTTCATTTGTAGAATAGCCTCTAATTTGAGGTTAGATTAAAGAAGCTTCGGAAGACTTCTTGTCCTGGAGGACATTTGTGGAATGAAGTTGGTTCAATTATATTGATCAGGAATCCTGATGATGATTGGTTAAAAGATACATATGTTGAGATGGCAGAACTAAAGTTCAGGCCTCAGCAGGCTTTCAAAACTATGGAAAGTTCCATAAGAAACCACAAATCTGTGGGTTAAGCATATGACCAAAACCACAGAAGGCAAACATAAGTATTTTATAATTTCTATGCCTAATCTCTGTTGTATGCTAGATTTCTCTTACATATAAATGTCTTACTTTTACTTAGTTACACATCTGCTTTACACTGTGTTCAAAGTTTTTCCAACTTAATGGAGAGACCGGTCTTTGTTCAGCTGAATAAACGTGCTTGGCTTATCAAGAGATATCAGGGCTACGGCTCATTTCTAGAGTCACACCTTAAGTCTGTTTAACAAAGTAATCATCACTTAACTTTTGCATTTGTTTATTTTATGCTGAATTTACATGTTGAAGTTTTCCACTGTATAGTGTAAAACACTGGGAATTGCTTTTGGTATATGGTAGTAACCAGATCAGAGGTGGGTTCCTACCGGTTTGGACCGGTTCTACCAAGTAGGTAGTAGGCCGCTGGTGACGTCATGGATCTGGTTCTGTTGCTCCGTGGGCGCCGGCATCTTTTTTGGGAATTTTTTTTTTGTGGAAAAAAAAATTCCAGTTTTTTTTTTCTTCTGCACATGCACAGAAACAGAGTTTCCAGCATTGTGCATGCATCACCATCCTGTTTTCGGCCTTTAAAAAAAATTGGGGCTTTTTTTTACTGCGCATGCGCACACAGGCAGCACGGGAGGCAGTGAACCGCCGGCAAGGTAGATTTAGAACCCACCCGAACCAGATTCAATAAAGCCTTTTAAATTATTGTCCAGAAGCTTGCTATTAAATGATGTTTTTTTCTTACAATTAGAGCATCTAAAAATGAGCTACTTGTTGACAGAACAAAGGCTCTCCTGAAAAGATCCGTTGTATCTTGAGCTGTACGGGATAGTTTTGAATTGTCTTAGTAGCTACTTAAGATCTTTATCCCAGGAACAGCGAAAATTATTATTGATTTTTCCTAAAGAGTTTTATTTCTGCATAACGTTTAACAGAAGTTACTTTTATTTTAGCAAAGAAAACTGATTGCTGGCAAAAAATAAATACTTTTATTTTAAAAGTGAAAGATATACACCAAGGTGTAAATGCCTTAGTTATTGTTGGAAAACCAAACTTCTTTCAATAGGAGTCCCCCTTTCAAGCGGCAACTTCAGCCACTTGAAAACTGAACGTGATTGTGCTCCTTCGTGTGTCCAGATCTGGGAGCGCTGTTCTTTGCGCCGGACAGCCAGTCCATGTTCATGCTCTCTGCTCTGTAGCTGCTTAGCCATTTCCCCTACGTAGTTGCTTCCAGTTACTGCAGTTAATACGGTAAACCACTGAGGATGCCTCCTCTTTGGGTAATGTTTCTTTGGGGCGCATTACTCTCATTTTTAGAGTTTGATCTGTTTGTGTGCCACCTTGATCCAAATGCACTGAAGAATGCATGCAGCAATTTCAGATGCCCCCTGTATATATGGGAGCACCCTCCACACAGATGTTCCACTTATACCCTCAATGGGCTGTCGGGCCCTAGGTGTAATACACCATCGGATAAAGTCCATGGAATAACCATTGAGCATGCAGATCTGATAGAGATATGCCCGCTCCTTCGCTTTGGCCGTCAGTGTGCTGCAATGGGTTTCTACCCTATTGAACAATGCCCAAGTGCAGCTAACTTTATGTGCAGTGGGGGTGGTTGCTCTCGTTGTGTAAAATGTGGTCCGTGCTCATGGTTTTTTGATACACACCTGTGTCAAGGCTCCCATCAGGATCATGGCTGACTTGCACATCCAGGAAGGCCATATATGTATATACATATACATACATATATATATATATACACAACTAGTTATTCTTACTTAGATATCCATATGGAAAATGCATAGATAAAAAATGAATAGATCCACAGAGTAATGCATAGGTCATTTTCATCAACAGCCAAAGACATTTAAACCTGCAACCCTAAATATACTTTATGGTGTAAATCATGCTACAAAACTATGGAACTCTTCTGGTTCAAAAAACCACAGGATTGCCTTGCATGACTTCCGAGTATACTTAATCCAGCTTCTTTATCTCACCTTTTCTATAAGATTTCCATTTATCAGCATTAGGCCTAATTTCAAGACATGTTCTTGTGCTAAATCTCTATGAACCTTTTTTTTTTTTTTGCCATTCATATAAAAAGTAATACAAACAGCTACCTGTTCAGTTAGTCAGCTCTGTTAATGTTGGTTACAGGAACATTTTACACTGCTTATTTCTTTAGAAAATGGAATGAAATAATCCCTTCAAGGGGAAAAAAATCTGCATTTCAAACCCAGTTTAAATGAAATGAAATCTTGTATATATATATATATATATATATATATAAGGGATCCAGAGATGCAAAGATCTATAAAAAAATTCACCAAAGCATACTGTAATATACCTGTATGTTGGCTGCTGGTGCCTCACTCCACAATTTTAGATTTATATTTAAGACTTTTGATGTTAAGAGCATTGTTTATATCCATTATTATAGACTGTAGTTTAACAGTAACAAAATGAGAGGAGGGAGACAATATTGTATTAAAATTTCTTGTTAGATTTTAATTACAACTATAATGAGTAGTCATTATAAGATCATATTGTTAAATAATAACCTTTACTCACTCTTCAGCTTACAATTATATAAGCATCACTGGTAAAAAGTAAAAATACATTGGACCACAATACTCAGCCTGGAATTTCATGATTACACCATTCAACATTATAGGGACTGACACAAAATAACACTAATATTTTGATTCCCCGGTTCTTTATGCACATTAAGCCTAGGTTTTTAACAATACAACATTCTAAGTATTGGTTTCCAACAAACTGTACGGTCTTGCAAAGCAGCCAATTTTTTTTTGTCTTAAATTAGTTAAGCGAGGATCAGTTGAAGCATTTCATAGTGCTTGGAATACTTCAGTCCTAGGGTCTCTTAGCAAGTGTTATCAAAAATATTTTTTAAAATATGCAGTGTACCTTAGTAGAAGAACGATAATCACATTGCGCTGAACCCTTTTTCAGTCAAGATTTTATTTGAACTCAAAATAGAAATAGTTGAAAAGCTACTTAACGCATCAATATTTAACCATATCTCAATAAGCTTAGGATCCTTTTATTGCCTGCCATTATATTTATCTATTAATAAAATAAGTTGCTATATACCTTTTAAAATGTTTAAAAAGACCTACTCTTGATTCTGTGAGAACATAAATATTCAATAGATTTGAAGGATATTGAAGGAGACATAATTTCTCTTCAAATGTTACCATTTCCCTGAATCTCTGGGAACCAGGTGGATACAGTACCACAGTGGTCAATGCAGCTAAATGCTACCTGTTAGCTAAAATGATCATCCTGGTCAATGTTTTTTATAAAAATGCATTCTTAGGACAGATGGTCCCCAAAATGTCACCCGCGGGTATACCGCTTTAAGGAAATTCATGCAGCTCAATGCTGATCTTCAAAACAACACTATATAATGGTTATATCAGTGTATTTACTAATAAATGCAGACTATAGGATTAGAGATATACTTCAGTAGATAGGGCAGTTGAGAACTGACATCTAGCCTTAAGTCACTTGGCCTAATTCTTGACGTTCTAATGCCCATGGGCCAGGAGGCATTCCTGTTGCTACACACATACGGTAAATCCCTTTTTTCCCAGCTCTATGATGGATCTGATTAAAGGCCTCGCTACAGAAGCCTAATGTATGGAAGATGCTCTACAATTTATGAAGTGCACTTAGAATGGCCAAACCTGACTATGATGAGCAAATTGTTAAGATGTTCCTCAGCACATCTTCAACACTGAGTATTGTAGGCCTTCAACCGATTGTCTTTTCTCATCTTTCACAAGTTTAATTAGCCTTTCACAGTACAAGTTCTGAGTTTCCTTTAGTTTATTCCTTTAAACATCAGAAAAAGAACTACTGATTCCTAAGCTTTTTGACATATTAACTACAAGCCTGTTTTTACTAATCATATGCCAATAGATGCTTTGTTTGGTAAACCTTATATTTTTATAAATTAAAGTGAATATTTAATTAAATGTTCCATGCAATATTGCTATGTTGTTCACATGAGGAATTCCTTCTGTCCAGTTTTCTTTTTCTTTTACCTAAACTAACAGACTTCAGACCGTTTGGACTTAATATCCCCTGCACTTGAAATTCACTGCTGGAAAGATTGATGATTCTAATCTTGTAGGTTAAACTTGAGTCACCACTGAGTGTCCATTCTGTCACTTCGCAATTGAAGTGTTGTGCATGGTTATGCAAAGCAAAATTTACTGGGCAGTGGTGTCTAGTCTTAAAACTCTAGGATCCCCTTTGCTGGAAGTCAGAAAACAAGTTTTCGACAACTGATTAGTGATGATAGTTCTTGGTAGTCTACAGCTTATTGCCACAAGCTTTTATTAATTACTTTTAATTATGATTTTTATGTTTGCTTGTAGCTTTTAGTCAAGCCATTTTGTAGCATCTGTGGAGACTGAGCATAAAAACATTTAAACGAATAAATAAAAATGTCCTCATAGCAAGACAAAGTCTTCATTATTAAAACACGCCAACTTTTTGTGTTCATCTTCAGAGAACATTGTCTTCTCTTCCTGGACTGGACTGGCCACAAAATCGTAGTCTCTGGAATGTCCGTTTACAAAAGTAAACAAGGGATATTTTTCTTTAGATGAGGATTTTAGAATCTATAGTGAAATGTATTGGAAAAAAGAACATGAATTAGAAGACCAATGTCAAGAGTATAAGCATATCAGTTTGAAGCAAAATGCACAATCGTTTAAATCATCTCCCTTTCAATTTTTTTCTTCTTCTCATGTTCCTCCTCAGCAAAGTGCACACTGTAAACCACATTTATAATGACAACACAATTAACAAATATTTCCCATTAAAGGTAACATTTAATCACTTCTTGGGCAAGGCAAAATTGAACTAACAATATTCTGATTTATATTTATTACTCTGCATCGGTTTTGGGAGCTTTTAGAATTTTAATCATTTAAATTGCATAAATGGTTTCAATATCATCTTATAAAACTGTATTGGTCTACAGATAAAGTGCATAAGGGACTGGTCGAATCTATATCGGAAAAAATATCCATAGCAATATTAATCTGACACATTGAGGAGAAAAAAGCAAACTATTCAAATGGAATAAAGTGGTTTAGAAGGAACCAACAAGCTCCTGGAAAATTGTCTGAGGTAAAATTGGATTCTATGAATTTTATCATGCTCTGTAGTTTTAAACTTTATTCTACTCTTCTTGAATTGTATCCTCCAGATAATCCAGAAGAGAAGTAGGATTGAGAAACAAGAAGAAAAAAGAAAATCAGAAAGGGCCATTTTTAAGGTGGCAGTTCATGACAAAGCATCTCAAGGGACGTGATAATTAGGTAGAGACTTTTTATTGTTTGGCTACTGGATCAATTCAGATCCCATCAATAACAAAAGTTCATGGCATTCTGATGCCTGCTTGGTAGCCTGTGAAATTAGCTGGTGGCTAACCCCTCCTATTAATTGACAGGTGTCTTATAACTTGACAGCCACCACCAAGTAAGAATCTCACTACTTTGCTCTTTGATCAGGATAGCTGCCACATTACAGATCACTTAGCCAGACAATGTAAATTGAGCTTAGCCTAGCAGTACAGCATTACATGCTGTCTGAGTCACAAGACGAGGCTTCTACTTTCTGCAGTTAATTACTCCATCCTATACATTTAAGTTTAAAGAAAATGTGTGGAAACTTACAACAGTGCAATATTACAGTAGCTATTTTTATGGAAATAATTGTACTAATATTTTGTTCTCCCTGTGTCAGCTGTATAAACCACTGATCTGAAATCATTTACCAACAGAAACCACCTTAATGGTCTCTTTGACATTCTCCAAACATTTGACATATAGTTCTGATTTTCTCTTGATTAAAAATATCCAGGCTAGAACGTGGCTTTCAAAAATAAAGCAAAGAATGTGTCCCCCAGAAAAACAATGCCGCCCTAACTGTGGTTTTTAAAATAAACTCAGATCTGATCCCCCCCCCCCCCCTCCGGCTTAAGGCACTCTTTAATAAAGTTGGAACTTTCTATATTCCTGATCAACGGCTGGTTTCTAATACAGCTATTTTTCTCTCACAGAGATATTTTGGAATGAATTATATGTAAGATGTTACCCTCCAACCAGAACACGAGAAATAACAGGAAGATATTTTTTTTCCAGAGGAAAAGTAATTTTAATGTTGCTCCCAGAGAGAGAGAGAGAGAGAGAGAGAGAGAGAGAGAGAGAAATCTCATATCTGAAAGCTACTGGGAATTTGACTGCCAGTGCAAACTATAAGGTTTAAAGTCCCTAATTCAAATGTCATCTCACTTGTGAACTTTCCAGCCCTAAGAAGTACCCTTTCTCTACCTTCCTACCCCTCAGGAAGTTATTTTACATAAAGTTAAAAATAACTCCTAGTAAAGCATACATTTTACTTCCCCCCCCCCCAGGTTTGACAAAAGATTGATCTGAATTATCAAATAATTTTAAAAAGCAAGCCTGAGATACTAAAAAGTACTCATTGTATATTATTTTGACCTAGGCAGTTTGGCTTCTTAATCCTTAAACCTAATAAATAAATAGCTCTGAATTTTATAGAAGTGATACCATGTAAGCTGAAAGAAGAAAATAAAAGTACAATATAAAAGTCTATTTAATCATCCCAATAAAGTGACATATAAAATTGTCTAATTGGACAGTTTGAGGAAAATGAAGAGATTAGTAGATAGGAGCAAGCATGAATAAAGTGAAAATAAAGTATTTTATTGCAAGAATATAGTTGCAGCTTTCTTTCCGTGTCTTAATAAGTATAACTATTTTAATTTATTTTCAAATGCACTAAAACAAATGCTCTGGGAAATATTTATTTAACGCGGTGCTAAAACACCATAATAATATTTAAAGTGTAAATGTAATGAACATACTTCAGCTAATGAAGAAATAATCTACAATTTATTTGATTTAATATTTCCATTTAAAATCCTCCCCTAGAAATTGATTGTCACAATATACTTCTTCAGGCTAATGACTGGAAAAGGGATTTTCTGTAGATATATTTTTGTTTAAATGCTGCCACCTGGTGGAATAAACCTCTACTTGACTGTCAGGGGAAAGGATTGCATTAAACCAGTTTTACTCTATTTGGAAATTGCTAGATATGCTAAAACCAGAACAGAATTCAGAAACTTGCTGCCCCAGGACATTTAGAGGGTTACTATGTTAGGAAAGACTGTCTTATGGTATCAGAAATAATTTAACTTGGATAAAATCCTTATGTGCATATCTTCTACATTCATATTCTGTCATAATATAGTCACTTCAAAGTGCACTTTAAAAACGCATCTAAATCTCAGTAAGAAAAAGAGATAATGCTCAGCAAATATATTCAATTTTGCTACAATTACTCTGCTTGTTACTGAAACCTTTCCTTGAGACGTTTCTAAATCTTTTGCAGGTGTTAATTGAATCAAGTAAATAGGATCACAACAAGCCATTGAGATGGGGTTATTTTGGGGAGTGGTTTGGCCGTTTAAGTTCTACTGGTAATAATTAAAAATAGCATAAAATAGAACCAAGCAAATGAAACATTGGTTTCTTCACCTAAAAATTTACCTTAGTTATTTCTTCAGCAGCCCTTTCAAAACCCTGCACGTCACGACAATACAATCCTATGGTGCAACTCGGATCCATTTTTTTAAACGACATCTTCTTTGGAGAAGGACAATGGAAAGACTGCAAGTGACATATAATATTTTCGAATGGTTAATAAGCATCAGAGAAAAGACCTGTGATGCAAATTTCCCTGGGTAGTTAGCAAATATTTATATGCAACAGATGGAAAGTTAAGCTTTCAACAGGACAAAAAGTTACGCTACCATAACTCTCCGTTCGCTTCTCAAATAATATTTCAACCACCTACAATGTGGCATAACATTGAGGTGGGGTTATGCAGATATGTTGGCAGGATTATTCAGAGTGTATCTTGCTTCATTTCCCCCCATTTTTCTTCTATTATTGAATCCCCATTTGAATGTGCAAACTTTGTTATTTTAATGCTCGCTATGAATGATAATGTATCTGGTAAAAAATATTAAACCCCACCCCCATAATCTCCTCTCTATAGAAGGGGGGAATGGACTTTGGAGATCTTTCTGCCTTCTGAATGAAACCAACACACAAAAAGTTGATGGTTAGTGGTGGTAGAGGTGGACTTTCAGAAGACTTCTATCTGACGTCCCAGAGAGATTCAGCCAAACAGTAAAGGCAGCATTAGAATACTAAAAGCACAACAGCCAGCAAAGATTTCTTAATGGAGTGGCAAACTTCCCAATGGACATTTTGAGATTGTTTTTTAAAAGAAGCTATTACCTTAAATTGGAAAATAGAAATTCAAGAAACGAATTAATGTAATTAGAGAAATGCTGTATATACAGACATTAAATTAGTTTTTCAATGTGCAATACTTTATTAATATGTAGTAATAATAATATTAATTGATAAGCTATTTGGATCAACCACTTAACGTAGTGGGTAAACAACTGAAAAATTATATTAAAAAGCTATACTTCATGTACAATCTTCAGTTGCACAAGTTAGCAATACGGAAAACTAAAAAAAGCATAGAAAACTAGAAAGACATTTGAATATTTTAACTGCTTTAGAATTTGCTTCACCATGTCATAAAATGTCTTTTTCCGAGAAACATTTTGCACTGAAAAACAAATTATCATTTTATCTTCGTCTCTCAAAAGTTCAGATAGATTAATAACTGAAGCATAGAAGAAGCTGAGATGATTACAAAAATATCTGAAAAACTCAACAGCAAAGAAAATTTAATATATCTGATTATGACATTCAAGTTAAAAAGGTAATTGTGCAATTTAATTCAGTGAAGCTTTCTAGTAGAAATATGTGAGCTTGAAAAGCTACTAATAACTGAAGGGCAAACATCAGCTGATTAAATGAGATGGGTGTCCGTTTCAAAGAAGGAAGCAGGATTGCCCTAGAACTTCAAACTCACTGCAAAGAGTATTTAGAACAGATGACAACATAATCGGGACAATTTTCTGAGGCATAGTATCAAGGAAATACATCAGCAACACAGTAAGATTTAAATGAAGTTCCATGTTGGGTCTGAAAAAGTAGCCTTATTAAAAACCGACCTGAGTCAATAGTTCTCTATGCAAACATTGTGGAATCAGAAGCCATATATTTTCCTGTACAATCTTCCCTGTACAAATGCACACATTTTTCGAAGAACACACTACATATACAATTCAGTTTCATCTGTTCATAGTCTGCTCCCATAGGTCAAAGATCTCCACATAACAGAGGCCCTGAACATTTAATGGATAATAGATAACCTCAACAACTTTATACTAGCCTGGGGGCAATGAATGGAAGCGACATATAAAATCTAGCAATTAATTAATCAATGCATATCTATAGGTTTGATTGGAGACTTCAGCAGGTAGAACTGCTTGTTTTCTTCCCAGGCTCCTACTGAGCATCTGAGAGAAAGAAATAGCTTTCCTATTAGAGTAGTGTCAGCACCTGAAGCATTTGACTTTGGGTTAAACATTTATGAATATAATTGTGTCAAACACCTCTGGAAGACTCTCCTTCCTCCTACAGCAGTGAAATTGGATATCCAACATTTGAAACTCTTCTAACTGCAGCGCAGGACAAAGTAGCCTGAGGGAGAAAAGTCACAGGACAGAGATTGTGCTGCTAACACAACGGAGTCCTTTTTTAAGATATGGAATTCTCTCAAGTTAAAAAATGTGATCCAGGCAACCTCCCAAAAACCATGGCAGTGTATTTGATATTATGTATACAAAAGACCAACATTTGACAGAGGTTTTTTGTTTTGTTTACTCTAGATCTAATAGGAAGAGGAGGAGGAAGGCATGATTTAATAATTAGTGTTTGGTTCATCCAACGAAGCAAACAGTGCTGTTCTTTATCCATCCTACCTCAAGGGGGAAATCCTTTACGCTGACATCTACAAAAGACTGGCAATAATGAGGATCCATGTAAATCAAGCTGTCATCTACAAGGACAAAACAAAAGACAAGTAATTCAAAAAACACCATATTATTACACTGCTTACAATCCAATTTCTATGCAGAACAGGAGGGGGTGGGGGTGGGGGTAAGAGTCCCCTCAGCAAGTCACTGTCTGCCAGAGTATATTCATTGACTGAGGTTTTTGCAGGACGGATTAACTTCTGCATAATCAAAGGTGCTTGTAGAAGCAGAATTTTTATAAAGCGGTAAGACTGTCATTTAATTTTTTGGAGATAAAATTACTTTTACAAACACACAATTATACATACCTTGAGTTTGCATATGAAAAATGCATTGTATTTCCTCATCGTGACAGGAAGAACGTATTTGCTTGTCATTTGATCATCAACTTGCACCATTTAAACTACTAAAGGATAAATACACAACCAGGATTTGCCAGGTAGTAGGCAGGGAAAGGCTCAGGGAGTTTGATGGAAGAGATAAATTATGCCTTGTTTGTGCAACAAGGAAAATTAAATATACATTTTTACAGAATCTAATTATAACGTGGAGCAAATGACAAATGACTGGACTTTGCGGGTCTGATAAATTAATAAAGAAATCTCTGCGGTTTTAATCATTTTTCTTTCTTTCTGTGGGTCTTATAATAACTCCAAAGCACTTGGAATTGAGATAGAGGGGGAAGAGACTTGCCATGTTAAAAAAAAAAGCATATATTACATTAAAACACTAACCTTGAAATCCAGCAAAGTAATATGACTGCTTAGGTTTGCCTCCGATAATGCCAATGCAGTAGTCAAGACTCAAAATTCCCTGTTTTATAAGAGTAGATAAACTGAAATTTAGATTTTTATGGCAGGAGGTTGCAATGTAACCAGTTTAGACCTGTGGCCTTTGATTTTAGAACAATGCAGGCTGTTTGCAAATCCCTCCGTGCACAAACATGAACCCTTTTATTTTTAGCTGATAAAAGAATAATAAAGCATTCCATATGCAAATGCTTATCTATAAATAGAATATTTTACAAATGGGAACAGTAAATCCTACATGCACAAGGTCTGGATTGCAGCTTTTCAAATGCAACAGGAAATCATAGAAAACATCTTAAGGTAAGACCATAAAATAGAGATTTGTTAGCCCAAGAATCAGTGGAGTTCTGGCCCCTGTATCAGCTATTAATCAAAAAAGGAGGAAGTTACAGTCCATTTTATCTTTGTAGGCTAAAGATGAGAAAGATCTAGCATCTGTTAAATCTGTCTCCACCCTGTCCTCCCATTCTCCTCTTCACCATCTTCATTTCCTTGACTATTACCCTACTGAATACTAATAAAAAAAGACTATGGCATTGTTGCCACATCTATCTGCCTTATTCTTTTCATTCCAAACTTCCGGTTCCAAGAACCAAAAGATTCTTTAGATACGTGCTGTCTTACTTTCTTTTAACAGAATACATCCACATTTTATTTTTTAAAAAGACTAAAAATCTAAATATTTCAGCCGGCAATTGATTTCTTCCAACTAACCTGACCCTTTGGAACACATTTTATTAGAATATTAGGTTTTCCTGGTGCTTATAATTATCAAGCAAGATATCAACATATGCAAAATGTGCTGTAATTGTGTGAGTGTCACAGCTCTCCTCGTCTTACGTGATAGTTACTGAATGATAGAAAATACTATAATTTCTTAGATTCAGCCAAATGGCTTCTCTTGTATTTTTTCCTGTTGCACCTTCAAACAGCCTTTAAGGCCCTCAATAATGACATGGCTTCTTCTTATATGAGAATGAAAGTGAAGACTGGGGTTTTTTCCTTCTTCTTCTTCTCCGTTTGTTTACAATATTTAAAGCCCATCCAAGAATTCTGGACAATGTACAGAAGAGTCACTTTCCGATATTAAAACGCTTCCAAGGAGATTCAAAAGACAAATGCCTGCCAACACAGCTTCTATGCTCTGTGTATCCTTAGGCCTCTATTGGTTCGGAACATTTTTACAAGGCAGGGATAAATTATTTTTCAAATTCATTTTTAGACGTCTTTTTTCAAAGGATATGGATGGGGGGGGGGCCAGAGGGTTTGCAGGAGAGATAGGAAAGTCTGCAAAATAAATTGACAGAAGGATTTGAAGTAATAAGGGAGAATATTTGTAGCTCAGGGTTGAAATGGGTCCTCTGAGCTGGTTTTTTTTCTTACAGACATCTCATTACCCTACTTAGGTAACATCAGTGCTAGTAAGGAGTGCTCTTTGCTGTCAGTTTATATTCTGGTGCCTTGCCTGTCTGTGTGGATAGGGACGGTCTTAGAGATTCTTTGGTTGGGCTGTTTACTGATGGCTCTTTGGCAGTTTCTTTATTGGGGTATTGCTTCCTTTATTGTTGTTCTGAAGTTAACTTTGGAGTTAATCTATGCTGGTCTGAGTGCTGATTACCGGTGGAGAGGTGCTGGAGTCTTTTTCTCTTTTGGGCTGGTTGATTGTCTCTTTTGCATAGTCTATAGATGTTGTTAATGTCTATGTGTCTATTGATCACTGATTTTATTTTTTAGAGTGCCAGGCTTCTACAAATTCCCTGGCATTTTGGGTCTTGGCCTGGTCTAGGATTGTCACATTTCCCCCAATTGAAACTGTGATTAAATCTGTCATCTATATTGTGAAATTAAATAATTAGCATCATGTCTTCTGACTGCCAGTTGGGATTCATGGATGGGTTCTGCCAGTCTTGTGCCTCTTTGTCCTACATGTAGTTGTTGCAGTTCTTACATTGTGCGTTGCAGATGGCTCCTGTTTTTTCCTTCTGGGGTTACTAGGTCTTTTGGTTTGCTTAGGATGTTTTGAAGGGCTTTAGTTGGCTTGTGTGCTACGCAGGATATGAACTACCTGTATCGTAAAGAACTAGACTTATAGTTAGCATAAGGGAAATAATTAAGAAGACCAGATGCACTGGAAAAAGGGTACAATCCCGTATTATTTTTTATACTACCAATAGTTTTCTAGACTCATTTGTTCTCTATCCCCAAATCCTTGGTCCAAGAAGCAAAACACTTTGTGGAACCCCTAATATGAATCTATGTACCTACTAAATCAACACAGGTCCTTATCCTTCAATAGGAAAACCAGTATCAGAGATGGCCTATTGCTGATGGTACTGGGAGAAATAATCTTTACATTTTACAAAAAGAAGTTGGAAGCTATCTGATCCCTGAAGGAATTGCCAAAAAGTGAAACAAGTTCAGTCTTTTATGGTGAACTCTGTAACAGGAAGATAGCTATTTAAGGCCTGGAATAGCTGTACTAGCTTACTTTTAATACCTAGGATTTTCAATCACAGCTGCATACTGAAATTTCAATTATTAATAGGTTAATTACCATTTTCAACCTTCGTGCCATTTAGTGTCCCATTCTGAAAAGTGATTGACTCATTTCATACCTTCACAAACTCAAAGTATTCCATATTGGTCCGTTCACCACCAAGCCTGACAGGAATTAATATAATCACAGATTTGGCACTTGTCTTTTCAGAATCCGTGAAAGGGCAGAGGGCATCAATAACATCGGACTTATAAACTTGAAAGAGAAATAGAAAGAAAGCTTTATTGAAATGCATTTTAAGCACAAACTGAGCTTTGTCAAATACAGCAAAACATCTTGTTAGGATAAGTTTATAAGCAGAAAAACCACCTTGTCATTTCATTTTATTGGTGTGCATTGATGTGTGAAAACGCAACAAATGCCACCAATCAGCGATGGGGCCTGTACCACGCATATGTGCGTTAAAACTGACAAGATGGCAAACAAATATTGCTATACAAGCCCATCCCTTTTGTACTTACAACATTGACCCACATATAAAAGAGACAAGGTTGTTTGGATTACAACAAAATACTTGACTTGGACCCCTAACCCACAATCTTTGCAGATACTGCTGGGATTCTCCATTACACATTTTATCTCGAAGACCTGTAGCGCAATTATTGTATGTAGGCAAGAGACGGGGGGGGGGGGGGAATATTACAAGAAAAAAGAATGAGTCTAAAATGCAGCCAATGAGTTCAGAAGATGAACTATGGCAGGTTTTAAAGGAATTGAGAACATGCACAGCCTGCTGGGCAAATCAGAATATGCATCCACATTCTTTGTCACATTTCTTTTTCAAATATTATTTAAACATTTAGACGTCCATGCAGCAATTATCATTGTTTAGGATTTTATTTTTTTTGAGAATTTATTTATTTTTCTTTACAAAACTCTATCGTATATTTAACAAATCTGTGACATTTTTCATACAATTAACATTAACATTCAATATATTACATACATTCTAGTTAATCAATCTAGCTCTATATACATTTCTATTTCTTGTTCCTATTGTCAATCCATTGGTACCAGTTTTCCCACACCACATAGTATTCTGAATCATCTTTTCCATTTAATTCTAGAGTGAGCTTATCAATTTCTGCACACTCAAATATTTTATGGATTACTAGTCCCTCTGGCGGGGTACTTTCTTTTTTCCAACATTGTGCGTAGGAAATCCTTGCCGCTGTTATTATGTGTAACATCAACTATTTTGACTGTTTATTATAATTTGCCCTGATGATCCCCAAAAGAAAAAAATCCGGTTTTAATTTTATTTGACATTTGGTTAAATCCTGAAGCCAATTTCATATCTTTGTCCAAAATCTTTTCACTTTGGGGCATAACCACCATGAATGAAAGAAGGTACCTTGTTCTTTTTTGCATTTCCAGCATTTGGGATTTAGGTTTGGATACATCTTGACCAATCTCGCTGGTGCCAAATGCCACCGGCAGAACATCTTGTATTGATTTTCTTTATAGGCCACTGATTTGGTGATTGTGTAATTTTTGTTCCAAATTTTCTCCCGGTCTTCCAATTCTATATTGTGTCCAAAGTTCTTGGCCCAGGCAATCATTGGTTCTTTAACCACCTCCTCTGCTCTCTCAAAGTTTAATAAGTAGTTGTATAGTTTGGATATTAGTTTTTCCTCTGGGCCTACTAACAGTTTATCTAGATGTGGTTCTACTTTGAATCCGTATTCCTCTGCGTCTTTTTTATATCTGGATTGTATCTGTAGGTATAGCCACCAATCAATATGTATTCCATGTTCTTTTAGCTCTTGATTATTTTTAAGTCTCCCTTGGCAATCTAGAATTTCATTGTATCTGTATGTTCTAATGATATCCAGCGTGTTGGGGTAAATCATCGCCTCCATAGTGGACAACCACCCGGGAATCTTCATATAGTGTGTTTTCCTTATGTCTTCCCAGGTATGTATCAATGCATCTCTTTTATTTTCAATCATGTTTTATTTTATTTTTATCCCCCCAACTCCCCAAATACAGCTTGCAACATCAGTTGTCAGAGTACACATTTTCAACCTTTACATTTATATAATTTT
>JANHFT010009253.1:423444-443539 GCA_032467955.1 Pseudoxenodon macrops
TGCTCACTGTCAAGATAATAGCCACAGAATTAAAACTCAGCCCCTTCTTACATGCAATCATGAAGCAGGGTGTTCATTGAACAAATACAGACACTATCGTGATTTTTCATCACTGCTGCCTGTCTGCAGCCAAACCTCCCCTCCATTCATGAAGGCAGGCAGCTCCCCACCTGATCAACCACTACAACCCCCAGCCCTTGGACTCTCCAGAAGTTCCAGGGGAGATATGCAATCCCTGTTGGATGGTCCCAGTTCTGATTCCTCCTCTTCCTCTGAACCGGGATCCGATGGGGCCATGACAGTGATACAGAAGTGTGTCTGATGGGACATGGTGTTAAACGCCTTGGTGACATCCAAAAATAACATCGCACAAGGGACCTGGTTGGTATGGACCCTCCAAAAAAATAGAATGAAGCAAGGTCATTGCCTCGAGACAGCCGTCCTTTTTTAAGAAAGCAGGCTGGAAAAAGGAGAAGCAAAGCTTGTCACAGAAGTGCTAAGCAAGAATCTTGTGAAGAGCGCAAAGCAAGGAGTTGATAAACTCCCGGAATTAATAGGTTTTATGCCTATGGCAGAAAAACCAACCGAGAGCAATCCAGATGTGCAAGCAGACCACCAACTGCCAATAGCAAGTTGAAATAAGCTTCTAGTAAAGGTTGGTATATTGTCAGGAGATCAGAAGCAGAAATACAGTTCAGGTCAGGTGTACTGGACTTCCTAGACTGCAAGGCCATGGTGACTTCTAACAGAGAAATAACTTCCAGGAGTGACCACAAAAATGCAGGTAGTTGTGCTGGTTGAATATCCTTGATTGTTCTAGGCAACTCAAAAACTGCTGATCAATGTTTGTTCATCTCAGGTGGTACAAATGAAGCACTGCAACTGTGCAATAATGTTCTTCCAGCGCCCGGAGAACATGGCAGCAGCATCTTTTCTTTGGAGCTTGTAGAAGCGCTGGATGATAGCATGATTTTCCCTACAGGAATCATCTTGATCTTTTTACCCCTACTCCTGCCTCAATTATAGTAAAGAAGTGGCTAACGACCAGGCTAGAGACTAGGAGACTGAATTCTAGTCCTGCCTTAGGCATGAACCATCAGTCTCTCTCAGCCCAACTCACCTCACAGTGTTGTTGTGGGGAATATAATAGAAGGAAGAAGCATGAGGCATGTTTGCTGCCTCGAGTCCTTTACAAAAATAATAAAAGCAGGATAAAAAGAGACAAAAAACATTTCAAGATGGAGGGAACCACTCAGGAGAACACTTTAAAAAGCTTTTTAAAAAAGAGAGAGAAGAAAAAAAGTGAATAGATTAAAAAGCCTGTTGTAGGGGGGGGAAATGTAACTGAGCAACTAAAAATAATAATCAACCCACAGAAGAAACACCATTAACAAATACATCAAACAGTTGGAATGTCAAGGTTATATTTTGTTGTTTTTATTTCTTTGTTACAATTTAATTTTTAAACAATGTAGTGAAACTAGAACATACAGAATCCTATTGTCTGGTCTGATCTGTTCTTCAATACAAAGCTAATTCAAAGGCTGAAAGCTGACAAAATTTCATTACAACAACTTTTATAGTTTGACACACAAGATTTATTCCAGGAGTAAATAGTCACCTTTTCTAACTGTCCAATATATAAAAAGTTCTTTCTGAATCAAGATGTTTCACATTTCTAGAACATAATTTACTATTTTACTGATACTTTTGTCTTGTAAATGCCTGCCAAGTTTCTGGTTCATTATAATAACATCTAATAAAGAAATGCAGGTAGACACACCTATAACATGGCTAGCAAACTTCCTTCAATTTATTGCATCTTTGCCATAGAAAACATGACAGTTATCCTTTAAAAACATTATTGGATTAGTTATTTATTAAATTCATATGTTGCCCATCTCACCACCCAGCCCCTCAATAAACCCAGAATATAAACCCTCAATAAACCCAGAATATATATTATATATATATATTGCTAAAGTCATCACTACCCAAAGTAGGATTCTCCAGTTCTATACTCCAATTTTTTAATATATTATCCACATTTATTTTTGTAATATTTTAAATTTATGCCACTAATAAATTGTTGGTTTAATCCAAGTAAAGAAATTCTCCACTCCCTTCAATGCCTTCAAAATTTCAGAGACTAGCTCCTAGCATTAATTTCAATACGATACTAAACTGTATTTAATTAAAAGTAGAACTGAAATATTTTACTCATTTGACTGCTTATGAGTTCATTCAAAATTAAATCATGAAGCCTAAAAGGTCTGAAATTGACTATTTTTCTCTCTCATTATCTCTTCTGAACAAATTCCTTTTCCTTCTCTAATTGATCTGTATCACTTGAACCAGCAATAATAACATATTAACCAGAGTTAGCATATTTCAGTCATTTGAGTAAATATATTAATGGTCAGCAAAAGCTAGCCTGCATTATTTTGCTAACTTTGTAAAGTAAGGCTTAAAATAACTTTTACATTTCACTTACCATATTTCATATTATTCCATGCAGATATAAACTTTGATTTTATTTTCTCTACTTCATCTGTCCCAGTGGCCTCCATATTCAGATTCATGAGGAATATCCATCACTATCTCAAGGGACTTTGATGACTTTGTTCCTGCAAAAGGAAAGGAGTAAGCACAGCCATTGTTACTCAGGACAGAACTGGATGCTTGTGTTATTAGGTACTTACATCCATTATGACCAGGAAGAGAAATAAAATCTCTAGAACATCCATTTGCATAGAGAAAAGCAATTGTAAGTTCTATGAATAAATAATAAAAAACATTTGATTCCAAATATACAACGGTAAAATTATCCTGCAAAGCTAAATAAAACATAATGTCCTCCAACTGTTTTCTACTCCACAATAAACTATCCGGCAAGCGTGGACATGTGGTTGTGCAACTGAGATCACCGAAAGGCTAATTGGAAGGCAGAGGAAAATATTTGAATTGCTGTACAAGGGACTCAGTTTTATATTATGCCTATTCAGTTCACAGCAAAACTCAAGGCTTATCAATATTAATGCTCTATTTTAAAAAGCTGGGTTCTTTCCCAATCGAAATTGCATGAAGCAGAAGACGTTGATATGCAAATAAAAAGAAGAAGGTGCTTAAAGGAAGTAAGAAACACAAAGAAAAATAAAGACAAAAACATAAACATTTTGTTGTGCAAGACTAACCAAAAACAGCTTTAAGAGAATGAAAATTACCAAACATTCAGATATGTTATTTAATATATCAGGATTAGCCTTTCTACTTGGATAAATATTTGGAATGAAAGATAATTTAGCAAATTTATATGACTTTTTCTAAAGACTGGTCCTTTTGCTAAGGCACAAGAATTGTCTTACTCAAACCATGCTTGCATGAAAACCAGTGAAGTGCATCAGCACCTTTTAAAAAACACTGTATCACAAGTTGTGCTTACAGCTGTGGGGGGATTGACTTTTGCATACACAGAATCATATGCCACAGCCTACTGGTTTTGTTGTGTTAGTTAGTTATCTCTCTGTTGAGGTTATTTTACTGCCTTTCTCAAATCTGTCAAGGACATCTAGCTGGTCTGCAACCTAGAAACTCTTCCTGTTTATTTTCAGGGATGTCACGTAGCCTTAAGTGATCTTGTGCAGAAACTTTCCTTTTCCCTACCAATTTAAATATGTTTTTGTTCCACTAACTTTATTGCAGAAAATATTGCAGGATTAATACCTGATTTCACCATTCCTTAGATGGGTTCAAGCCTAATGTTTCCAGTTGTGCAAAACATATCTGGAGAACTCTTAATAAGTCTTGAATAGCCAAACAGAACTCCTCAATTCTCATATTTACAGGAGCAGATTCCTCAGCTAAACTGTTCAATATCCAAATCTGGAATTAGAGAAATCTAAGATGACCTTTCATCATGTTTTACTTATTTGATTACTAGATTTTTATCCTGATTTGCTGCTAATAAATGGGATTTGCCACTCACAAAACAACAATCCAATTAAAATTAGAAATAAAATAATTAACATGCTTTAATAGTACATAATGCAATATTAAAATCAGGTTTTGTCAGGCCTCAGTTTGTCAGGCCTCAGTTTCATTCTCTTTCAAACTCCTGCAATGAAAGTCAATAGAGCAAGGAAAGGAGAAGCAAATGTAATATATAATCAACGGGAATTAATGTTGAAAAACCCAACTAATCTTAATATTCATTGTACCCTGTGATTCTTTGTTTGTTCCTATTAATACAAGTCATTAGTTCACCATGAACGTCCAGAGAAGTTGAGAACTTGCAAACAATTATAAATCTAATGTCTCCTTGGTTCCACTTCTCCAAAACATTGAAAGAAGATTTGTGGGGATTTTTTTTTACACATTCAAACATACACATATTGAGCTTTTACAACTAAACCACTCTGTGTGAATCCATTTATCAGGAAAGAAAGAAGACAGTACAAGGTATATACAGATCCAAAAATTGGGAGGGTTATCCAATACCAGGATATAAAAAAAAAACCAAAATAAGTAGATCCATGCCACTTCTGTCCAAATTTACAGAAACATTAAAACAGAACTTTTTTTTGCTGTTGCTTTGATTTATTTGAGGGCTAGATGATTTATTGCCTTTGGCTATACCCAAAGGCAATAAATTCATAGCATTTAGCAGAATATGAAGAAAAACTACTGGTGCCTTGCCAAATAATCATTCTAAATGAGATCGAGACAACTTCCCATTTTCAAAATGCATTGAAAGAAGAAGCAAAAAACACCACACCAAATGGATTTCCCCCCAACTTCAGATTGAAATTCATTTCTGGAATTACTGCTCTTTACTTCCCAAACCCCTATCATCTTTGCAGAAAAATCAAGAGTAATCTTCAATTTCAATTTCAACTGAATTCAATTTCAATTTAATTTAATTTAATTCATACACACAAACACCTCCGAATTAAACCCGTTCACACACGCACTCCTTCGCCTTTGCTCCATTGCTACACGTTGCCTCCAACCAGGTCTCCAGATGATCAAAACTTCTATTTCAAACCCCTTGACTTGTAGAAGAAAAGCGATTTTTTTTTTACTATTTTAGAGGACTCTCGGCACCCGTTTAAAAAAAGCCAACCGTTCAGACCTTTCCTGAATATGGAAAACTTTTCCCCTGCAGAAATTTCAGAGATCCACTCTCTCTCCCGCGCTCCATCCGTGCCCCACGATCTCAGATTATTATTATTATTATTATTCACCCTTTGCAAAAGAATCTTCCACGCACCGGGTGCCTCGTTCGGGGTTCGGGATCGATTGTTTCCTCCCCGAAAAGAACTTTAAAGAATCGAGGGGTTCGAATCCTGCCCCGGTTGCCTATATCCAGGAGCTAGATTAAAGCGAGAAAGATACCACCACCACCCCCGCCCACCAAAAAGGGAGAAAAACCCTGTTTCGACTTACCACCGATTCTTTTGACCCACTCCGGCTCCCGTTACTTATCCCACCGGAGACACCGCTTCCGGAAAGGGAAATGAAATTTGCATGCCCAAACAGTACAGTACACTGTTACCATCGTTTGGGAGAATCCGACATTGCGGCCGTCTCATTTGATACCGAGGCACGGACTGCATGTCCCAGAAAGCATTGCTCTTTAGGCGGAAGTGGACCCTCGGGGAAGAACTGCGGTTTGGGAAATGTAGGCTTCCAGCTTAGAAAATTTGCAATGTTGGGAATCCTAGGAAATGGCAATTGAGAAATCTAGTTTCTCATAGTTTATGCAACCCGCTGGTTTTACAGATTAGGGGTTCCTAATCAATTGTACATTCCCATCAATTAAAGAAACTCTAACCTTCTCTTTAAATAGGTTGAAGATGAGCATTTTAATGATAAATCAAAGAACATTTCTATGCAGCATTAGTTTTGTATAATTAGTTAAAATATAAGTATGCATAATTTAGCTGAACAGATATACACACTTGGCTACAAATTAGGGTTCTAATGTTACAATTAAAACTGAATAAGGCATGCAAAAAAACTGCAGTGGTAGTTTATAACTTATCAATAGCCCCATTTAGCGGACAATATACATTACCTTAAACACAGGTGAGAGTATGGTTTCTCTGCATTGACTTAAATAATCTTGAATATAAACTTTTCAAAGTAATACATTTACATATTTTAATAGTTGCCAGTAGATGGCTCTGTTAATGTAATGTCTGAATAATTTACGTTATGGCTGTATTTCTTTCTTGCCATAATGTATTATTTGATTTACCTTTTACTGTACAGAATTCAAGGTGACATATGCAGTACTTCTTTCTCCTACTTTTTGCCACAACAATTACCCTATGAATTACTTTCTAAAGTAAAAGTAATCTGTCGGCTTCATCTCCAATTCTCCATTATTAGAAAACCATGTCCCAGTTATGGTGCACATAACCTATAATGTAGTTGTTGTTACTACCAGCATATGTACATGCATATAAATGCCCATGATAAACCATGTCTACTTCTACTGTTGTCCAAATTGTCATTCTGTTATTTCTCTTAATGTATCTATTAAATTTGTCTTACTGTCTCTGCATTCCATTTTATAGTGTGAGCTGTCCAGGGTTGTTTTGGAGTTGAGTGCAGTCAAAATCAAATTAAATAAAGAAATGATGAACTGAGCTTTATATCCACTATTTGTCTTGTATTAGTTACACATTAAATAAGTGTTGATAATCTGCTCTAAATTAATAAATTCATAGGCACACAGAGCCAGTATATCAACCAAATTCTAATATGAATTATTTGATTTTGATTTACCATATTACCCATTAAATGGCTTATTGATGAACTTAATCAGAACATGATGCATACTGATTTCATGTTTGAGTTTATGTAAATAATTGCATAAAATCATATAAGGGATCGCTTAGTTTAGTTTATCAAGTCCCAGCTCTTGCTCCATGCAATAACCAAAAATAAAGTACCCCCAGCAGGTTCAGCTGATGAAGGGGATGCATTATTTTTTTGTTAGATTTTTTTTCATATCATTTGGCAAAATATGATGTCCTGTAATTTACATTCATTATTTTTTGCTCTGTAAATATAGGCGACAGACTTATAATCGTCTGTTCAGGTATTTGAAGAGTGACATCTTGTATCTTCTCTTCTTAGACTAGCCATGCTTAATTCTATGAATATCATTTACAGTATTGGATTTAGTTCCTAGTTACTGATCATCATCATTTATCTTCTCTAAATTTGATATAATTTGTCTAAATCCTTAAAGTATGTCCTCAAAGCTGAACATATAATATTCAATATGGAGTCTACTATCCATCACAGAATGAAATGGAATTATGTCCTGTAATGTGAAAAAACTATCCCTATTAATAAGCCTAAATAAAGTATCCCTCATTCCATTTTGTGTCTATTCATTTTATTTCCGTTTCCCAAATAAATGGCTTTGGATTTGTTCCTCTTAAATGTACGATATTCTTTTCAGCCCATTCTACCATACCATGATTCTTTTGAAGTTTTTATTCTTGCCTCTCAAATATTACAAATTCATTTTTGTGGCCTTTGCATATTTGCTATGTATTTCTTCTATATCTTCATCCAAGTCATTAAAAAAAGTGTGGCAGCACTCAAGCCCAGCACTGAAACTACTGGTAGTTTGCACTCCACTTGATACCACTCTCTCGTTTAACATTCTTTGATTATAATGTTCAAGCCAATTTGTTTCAGTTCTCTAGGCAACACACTTCAGAATCATATATTTCCCAATTTATTTACTGCATTAAAGAGATACCAAACATTGAAAAACATTGTGCTATATATTCTTAATTCCTTACAGCAAGTCACATAATTTTTCATACTATGCAAGATTTTTATTTCTGACACACCAAAAGTACTTAAAATGCATTCAATGTTCTCATGTAGCTACTGTTGTGAAGAATTCATTCTTATTTTGGGAACTGAATTTTCTTGGATGAGAAACAAAACATTTTCAAGGGGAAAAAACCAAAGTCCAGTTGCCTTTTGAAAAACACCTGTGGGACACTCTTATTTTGATGAATGAAATGCCTGAGTTTTTAAATTCAGCACATCTTACTCAATTACCATTTATTCTGAGCTAAGAATTGCATTTTTAATGTGTCCTATAATCCCTCCATGTCAATTATGTGTAGCATAGTAATTTGTTTAAATAGCTTTGTTACAGACATCTAGCAAAAGGCACCTTAGGGACACATCCAATCACACATATTTAAAATGCAGTAATAACAACAGCATGACCAGAAGAAAAACACTCCAGAGCTATATCAGAACAAAGAAATGTAGCCACCAGAAGAGGATCTACAGGTCATGCACTTACTGTATAAATTAATATTAGCATTGACATATACTGTATGCCTAAGTGCTGTATACAAGATGCATCTGATTGAGTCAACAATTTATGTGTTGAAATGAGTATTTGTTCCTATTGATGTGCAGTTACAAAATATTTTCATGGGTCAGACAAATAAATATTTGCATATTATTTCCCAACCACTCACACATTAAGTTTCCTCTTTGTGAAATATAGCCTACTACAGCTGCTTTCATATGTATTTTATTGGAAAGCCTATCAGGGTTTACTGTATCTAGTAATAATTTGCATGCCTTCACCTCCATGCACGACCACATACCCCCACCCCACCCCTTGGTATTATGGCATATCATACCGGTAGTAACATTGTCTCAAGGGAAGTACACAAATGTTAACCATTAGCTGCAAACCATTTCTTCAATCTTTGGACAATGACAGATGAAAGGTGTTAATACTAATAACTGTAGTCATAGGAAATGAATGTCCAGAAGTCAATTGTTCAGAAACTTCCTGTACATGAGGTAAAATAGCTCTTTTCCTAACAGAGAGTAACCATCTGTTATCTTCTGCACAAAATAGTTATACTGTACACAAGAGCCATAGTGGCACAGTGATTAGAATGCAGTATTGCAGGCTAACTCTGCCAACTGCCACAGTTCGATTCTGACCAGCTCAAAGTTGACTTTGTTAGATAGGGGGTACAGTGAAGAGGCAGGATGCGGACAGCCTTTCAGTACCTTTATTTCATAGTTGCGATCAGAACAGGCTCACCGGCAGGGTGCTGGACCTCTCCTTTTAAAGAGCACCACAGCCTTGCCCACCACTGACAGTGGTTTGTTTTTCCCACCTCTAGGGGAACCAATTAGCAGCAGGTATGTAAATACAATACTCCGTGCGAGCGTATGTAACACCCCTCCCCTCTTGGAAAGTGTTTACCCCATGCCTGCTGTTCTAAGCCACGTAGTCACACAGGTAGGCGTGGGTGTTTGAGGGTGCACCTGGACCTGAGTGATTCACTTGTTCTGCCAGCGGCGGCCTATGCAGTCAGGCCTACTGCCCCCCCTGAACCCTCAAAAGGAACCTCCTGGAACTTCTCCATGGGCGTAGTGGACTCCGCCCCTGCCAGTTCTTCTCCGGTTCCCGGATCTCCTCACTAGACTCCTGCTTCCACAGATAAGTGTGTGCATGCCCTGCTCGGTGGTGAGACTAGGGGTCAATTTTCCTTGGAAGCTATCATAGAAAAACAAACCAGGCTAGGCTTTGGATTAAACACAACCAGTATTTATTTATCCACAGTTACAAGCATAGATGACATGGCTAAAAGTCCTTGCAAAGACAGCATTGGGAGCTACTGCCTCCCAACGCTGTTTATATGGTTCCTGTCCCAGCCCCACCCAATACCTCCCTAACCCTACCCTATTGGTAGCTCCGCCCATGGCTATCCCACCCTACAAACCACCATCCAGCCTGTTGATACCCAGGCGATGGCTTTTCCCCTCCCCAGGCAACAGCTGCAGCACGCGGGGCGGAAGAGGGGCAGTTCCACCCAGCTGATTCTCCCAGCATGTGTGGCAAGCAGCATTTTCTGTCTTTGTTTTAGCCACAAACTCAGCTCAGCTCGGAACGCTGTGGGGCGTTGCACAGATAACATCACAGATGCGCCCGCTGGCAGGAAGCCTAGTCCATCCTCTGCATGTCTGTGCTACCGCTGGAGCAAGCAAGGCCCCAGGAACATGCCTGGACTTCTGCCCCATAGAGTTCAGGTATGGCGAACCAAAATGAGGCTCAACAGGCAGCCCCCTCTACCAGGACCCTCCCTGCAAGAATGGAAACATGTAAAGTTAATAGTCACATAAAGGTTCAGGGTCCTGGCCTATCCGGATGATGTCGATGGAACCTTGCTGCCCTGATGTCAGTATCCACCACCCGGGAAGCTTCGGATTCAGGAAACCCCTTCCACTGTATAAGGTACTGGAGTTTTCCTCTACCATCTGGAATCCAGTATTTTACCTATTTCATAGTTACCACCTGTATCGGACCTGGCAGTTCCCATATTGGTCTACCATGCAATTCCCCTATCGGCTTTAATAGGCTGCTATGGAAAACTGGGTGTACGCGGTCTAGTAATGGTGATAAAGTGAGCTCCACGGTTACAGGGTTGATTACCCGTTTAATGAGGATGGACCTATATATTTAGGCCCCAGTTTCTTGCACTGTACTCTCAATTTGAAATATTTGGTCGACAGGCATACCCGGTCACCAACTCGGTACTGCTTATTCTCGGTTTGTTTTTTTATCAGCGTGTGTTTGTTTGTTATGTGGGCCTTGTCTAAGGGTCACTGCTCCCCATACCTCTGAGATGAGTTCAGCCCACTTCCTTTGCTGCTGTCGTTCCGTATTCTTTCATCATCTCCTTGGGGTTTATGAACTCGCATTTGGATGAAAGGTCTCATAACTTTGCAATGAAATCACTTATTGTTTCGCCTTCTCGTTGGCATCGGTGGTAGAATTCGTTCCTACTCACCATCAGCGACAGGGGTGGAGCGTAATGGTCTTACAATATATTTTGTAATGTGGCCCAGGCTATTGTTTTGATGTCCGTGAGAGCCGCTAGCATTTGTGCCATCTTGTACGTTTTGGAGCTGCAATAGCTGAGGAAAAGTGCCCTTTTTCTGTGTCGGGGAGGTCTTGGTAATTGTTAGCTTCCAGGAACATTCGGAAACGACCCGTGTAGGTGTGCCATTCTTCCATCTTTGGATCAAACGGTGCTGGTCCTGGTGACGTTTGTGTGGTCATCTTGGGTTGGCTGCTGCAGAGGTTGTCCCTTGCGAGAAGATGGCCGCAGATGCCATGAGGTGGAGGTCAACTCTTTGTCCATCGCTGTCCTTTTTTCTCTTCAGTTTCCCACCTTCATCGTCAGTATTAGATAGGGGGCGCAGTGAAGAGGCAGGACGCAGACAGTTTTTCAGTATCTTTATTTCGTAGTCGCGATCAGAACAGACTCACCAGAAGGTTGCCGGAGCTCTCCTTTTAAAGAGCTCCATCAGCCTTGCCGGCCACTGATAGCGGTTTGTTTTCCCCACTTCTAGGGGAACCAATCAGTGGCGGGTATGCAAATACAATGCTTCGTGGGAGGGTACATAACACCCTTGGCCTTCCATCCTTCCGAGGTCAGTAAAATGAAGACTCAGATTGTTGGGGAAAATATGCTGACTCTGTAAACTGCTTAGAGAGGGCTGTAAAGCACTATGAAGCCGTATATAAAGCTAAGTGCTATTGCTATGGCTGTACATATAGTTAAGCACAATTCTCTTTAACTAACCTTCCTTTCATATAAACCGGTTACCCATCCTGTACTACAGAATTGTTAGATTGAACAGCCCTGGCATGTGATCAGTGTCTCGATTCAATAAACCTCAATTTTACTTAATAAATTATTATTTATTAAAAATATATTGATTCATATAGCAGAAGAAATCTCCCGTCAGGAGATGTGAATTTTGGCAGAAACCAAACCTTTGATTCCACATCTACAGTCTCACTAGTCTTTCCTTGTGTTAATAGGCTTAGCGCTCTTTGGAACATGTCCAGGTTCTCTTTATATCATAAATCTTTTGTAAGTTTCAGGAAATTTAATTTATAAACAACACAGTGTTCTATTAGAGACTTCAATGTTGCTGTTACTTCCTTCTTGACAGCTTATAGTCTTATTATCAGCTCTATTTTCAGCTTCCCATCCCATTTATCCTCCACACAGTTCTTTTGTTAGCAATGTTGTGACATCACCATTGCCCATACTTCTGCCTGCTGTAAATTTTCACACTTATGTCCCATAATGCTTACACGGCATTAAATTGGAATCGGTGAATATAGACATTGTGGCAATAGCAATCAATGGCTCTGATGAAAAACTAGCAATACAAATACAAGTATATATTATGCAGATGATTCATTCCATTGTTTTAATATTACTCATAGCCTTTGGCCAAAGTTCAACTCGTATTATAGGGGCTAAGCAAGCAGACAATCTAAAGGCTATCTGGGAACTATCTGTAGCAGTAAATTTTATTACATGAAGACTATACTCAGGTCTGTTGAATATACCTTTGGCTATTTTATCATGTACACAGCACAATAATTGGTGCATTGTCACACACACCTCTAATATCCACTTCTTATTCATTCACAAAGCCAAAGGATTCTCCCCTGCCTCATTTCAGGACCAATTCATTGCTCCTATGACTATCAACATTCTTTGGGGAGCCTATCATATCGTTCTAGTTCCCATTTCATATACTCAAATGCATATATTTAATTACTATTGATTTGTTATTTATGCCTACCATTCCCCTGCAGGGTGACTCTGTAATAAAACAATAAACGGAGTCAGAATTTATCCTATTAAATAGTAACAAAGAATAGTAAGGCGGGTGGCACATTTTGATAATATATACTGCATATAATATATACTGCATACTTTACTTTGTGTTCTGTTCAAAACTGTCCTTTTGTTGTTTATACTGGTACTGGAAGTTTGGAATACTCCATATTTTACTAAAGTATTTTTCTGAAATATTAACCACCAAAAGTCACAAGACTGTCATGGTTTTTAAAAAAAATCAATTTTAGCATTATTGCTGTTTTCAGCTGTGCTTATGCAGAAAATGATGAAGATATCAAGATGATAAAAATAATGATAATGATGATAATGATGAGGATGAGATGAGGAAGAGCTTGATTGCTTTGAAGAATCTTCTCCACAATGGAAAAGTCTGCACATTGTTCCATAGGTGTCAGAATTTCAACTCTTTTGAAAAAAGCTTGGACAACAACTACCTATTTTTCCTTCTTAATTTGGATGATGTTGCCCCATGTTTTGCTGATGATGTCTCTTCTCATCTTGCTAGCTTAGCCTCACATAGACTCACTTTGTGCCAAGATTCTGTGCTTCAATAAAGGCGTTGACACTCTGTGGAGTGTGTGGCGTCCTACTTCATTGGCTCGGAGCTCGAAATGTGACAGCTAACGATCCCAAACTTCTTTTACAGCTGCTTTTCTATGATGATCCTTGGGGACAGCTGGAAGGCAGGGGACCATCATGGTGATGGCAAAAGGAATGGAGAAAGAGGCTGACCCTGGAGCGGCAATGGAATCTCCCCCTGCAGTGGTCCTCATGCTGGAGCAGGTTGGGGGAGATGCCCAGCCGAACATGTACCCCAAGGAGCGTGAGGAGCCAGCTGATGTGTAGCCAGCCCAGGAGCAGTCTGCAGTGGGAGCAGGGCAGGAGTTGGGGCCTAAGGGGATTGATGGTGCAACTCGTCAGCGGAGGCTAGATATGGGGCCCCACTACCAACCCTAAGCTTCTCCAGTGCTCATTTGATGTAGTGGTGGGAAAGGAGACTGACAGATGGCAACTAGGAAGGGAGTGGAGCTACTCAACCACTCCAGTCAACCAGACAATGGAGCAGTTGCAGGACCATTTTAGAGAGGCCAGCTTCTGCAATGCTGGCTCTTGACAGCGTTGGGGGCCGGTGGGTGGAGGCAGCCACATGGCACATGAGGTAGCAGTTCGGCCAACTGACAGTGGTCCCACCCACCCAGTTCCATTTGGCCAGCTCTAAGCTCCGCATGGATTCAGGCTACAGCTGGTCCGAAGAGCCCTAGCCAGTAAGGGGAGTAGTACAAGGGTTCTCCCTGATAGAGCAAGTAGGTCAAACGGGACCGGTTCTGGAAGAGCCCATGAGGTTGGTGGACAGTAGGACCCAGTGGCCAAGATTGAGAGGTGGGCTAGAAAACAGCCAGCCCGCCTCTCAGTCAGCAGTGGGCAACATCTAGGGCCCCAACCAACCTCAGACCGACCAGACCCTGTCAGGTCCTGGGTGGCCTATGGGGTTTTGGCAACCCCACTCTATGCTCATGGAGCCAACAATTTTGAGAGCCACCTTCGATGAGAACCCTGACAGATTGGCCATGTTCCTGTGATCAACCACTGGACCGCTACCTCCATCTTTACCCCACCCAATGGGCCATGGTCATGGTGGTAACAGTGGCATTGGAGGAAGCGGCTGCCAAGTGGGTGGTGGACCTCTACACTGAACACGTCCAAGAGTTGGGAGGTGCCCTCTTCCTAGAGGCATTGTGGGACTGCTTTGAGATGTGACCCGAGCTCAGTGGGTCAAAAGGGAGATCCTGGCACTAAAGGAGAGGGGCAGATCGGTGGGACATTATGTGCGAGAGTTTTGCTGCATCACCAATAAGTTGCAGCTATGGCCAGAATGGCTCCTGATCCACCATTTCAGGGAAGGCCTGGACTTTATGTTACACCAGGCCTGTGCCTACTGAGGCTTCCCACACCAGCTCAATGAGTGATATCAGGCAGCTATTGAGTTGGACGCTAAATTACGGGAGTGCCACCCCAAGGTGAGGTGAGTCATAGGCCGTGGAGGCTCCCTGAGTGACAACCGATTATCAACCAGGGCTCTCCATTGATGGCCCCGCCAGAGAGACTTGTGAGGCCACCTATCCATTGTTCTGATGCGGCCAACTGGGCCACTATGCGAACGAGTCTCCTGGGACAGGGAAGCCTAAGTAGTCATCCAGGAAAACCTTCAAGAAATCCAAGGTGGCACAACAGATGATCCCGGCATCACCGGCAGATGAAGAGGGAGCAACAGCAGAAAAGGAATACCACCTGAAAGTAAGGAGGAGGAAGGAGATCCGATGGTGAGTGAGTCCACCATCAGAGTGAGACTGCATTCCCTTAGAACTGAAAAAGCTTCTTGGAAAAGAAATAAAACATTTTCAAGGGGAAAAACCAAAGAAGTTGAGTTTCCTTTTGGAAAAGCACATTTGGGAACTGCATATGGTTTTGCCCCATAAAGCAATGCTCCATTAGTGATGTCCTATTCTGCTGAGCAAATTAGAAATCAGTTTTCTTAAGAATTCTTGGAATAATGAGGAGAGCAGTATGCTTTTCTTTGTGCCTTTTTAATCTTGTGCAAATGAGCTTACCTTAGTTTTAGTGGGGCAATTTGGGGAAACAAATGTTGAAGGCCATCTACTTAGGCCTCTCAGCAAGAGAGGTCAATTTATCCAGACACTTTAGGAGCACACTGTTGTGTTATGGTAATATTAGTGGATTTCACACTAGGGCTTCACAACTGTGTTGTGGTATTCACATCTTGTCTATGGTGGTTTATATGGTGGATTGTAATGAAGATTTTATTTGATATGATTCACCTCTTATGATTGAATCTTGCAAGTGGTGGATCTGGGACGAAGAAAGAACACCTGGCATTCTAGCATTCTTGAAGATAAATTAAGGACTGAATATTCTAAGCCTTGGTATGATTTGATTAGCCTCTCTTTGAGAGTTTAGAAATAAAAATAAATAATTTGACTACCGGTAGTCAAGCAGAACATGATGTACCGTAACTCTGTCTACTTTAAAAGGGGAATGCCATTTATCTGGTGTCAGTGGGAAAAATGAATGCATTTAGATTAGAACACAGCTAGAATTAGAAAGTGTTTAAAAAAAAAAGGAGCTAAATTAATTAATAGTGGTTATTCTGAAGACTTTGCACATTACTAAAAATAGCTTCCTTTTAAGAAAACAATTGTTTGCAATGTGTTTGTTAAGCTTGGTTTTATGATTATATTGCATCTACCGGTAATTAATTTTGTAATTATTTGTTTCTGACTACACCAAAAGGGACTACTTATGTATTCTTATTTAATTATGAAATTACAATAGAGGAGTTATATAGCAGTTTAGATTACAATTCTGGTAAATGTCATACATACATTTACTTCAGATCTATAGCTCTTAAATCATACTTGCATTACATGTTAGTCCTTTGAGATAGTCCAGACAAAAAGCACAAGAGGAATATTAACTCTATCTTTGTTTCAAGTTTGCATTAATAGAATCTTGCAAGACTGGCTGTTTCTCCTCTTCTTTCCTTTTACTCTCTGGAAAAATAGAGAGGTTTATTCTGAAATGTTTGCTACACCTTCCCTGCCTGATTAGCCTAACTAAATATAATAAATACAGATACAGCTTCCCCTTTTTTTTGTCAATGTCCTTTGACTATTTGACCATGTTGTACAGTGAGATGCAGACCGTCTTCCAACAGGGTTAGCATAGGAAAGCAAGCTTTTTAACATAACATTCATTTTACTTTAAAACTATTTTTGTGTGGACTCTTTTATCTTTTATTTTTAATGTGGATGCAATGTTTGGCATAAAATTGTGACAGGCCCAAGAGAGGCCTCAACTTGCCTCAACTGCTTGAGCAATGCTATCTATTAGTAGTGCATGAGGACAGATAAGAGAAATGAAAGCTATTTTTGATTACAATAATGGGAGGGTTGCTATCTTTCCTAAGCAGAAAAATATCTTGGAGTTTTGGCCTTCCTCTCAGGCTACAATTTTTTTTTAAAGTGGGAGCTAGCTAAAACCCTATCATCCATTTGAAGCATCTGTAATTATAGTTCTTTATGAGTAAGTCCTTCCTTTGCAAATAGGCTGTTGATATGACACACTTACTTGAAATTAAGGTAGTTATAGCAGAGGTGGGTTCCTACTGGTTCTATCTGGTTCTATAGAACTGGTAGCAACTTGGCGATGATGTCACGGAGCCATTCCCGTCGGTGTCTCCGTGGGCGCCGCCATCCTGGATTTTGCTTCTGTACGTGGGCAGAAGCTAGCTTTTTGCTTCTGCGCATGCGTAGAAGCTACTTTTTGATTGCTGCATGTGCGCACGCACGCTTCACACACAACCCTGAGCGAAATGGCAGCAAAAATATCAGAAACCCACCCCTGCAACCCACTCCGGGGCCAGCCAGAAGTGGTATTTGCTGGTTCTCCCAACTACTCAAATGTTCCGCTACCTCTTCTCCAGAACCTGTCAGAACCTGCTGAATTTCACCCCTGGTGACTTATGAACATTTTTTTCACACTTGTTCAACCAGTGTAGCACATGATCAAAATGCAGATGCTTGGTAACAAGCGCCGCGTGGGCGCGTGCATGCGCAGTAGAAAAAAGACCCGAAAAATCCCCCGTCCCAAAAAAGGCTGAAAACAAGATGGCGATCCATGCGCAGTGCCGGAAGCTCAGCTTTTGCACATGCGCAGAAGAAGAAAAATCTGAAAAAATTCAAAAAAACTTCCCCCCCCCAAAAAAACAGATGGTGGCGCCCATGGAGCAGAACCGGCTCTGTGTCGTCACCAGCGGCCTACTACCAACTCAGTAGAACCGGTCCGAACCGGTAGGAACCCACCTCTGGACTACTTGTAACCAGTGGTAGGATTCAGCCAGTTCTCACCACTTCGGGAGAACCGGTTGTTAACCTTCTGAGCAGTTTGGTGAACTGGTTGTTGGAAGAAATCATTAGGGCAGAGAACCCGGTTGTTAAATCATTTGAATCCCACCAGTGCTTGTAACTTACAACCGTGTTCCTGTGTGCATTTTATGTAAATAATTGCAAAACAGGAAGGAATTACATTCCTGATTGCCCAACCAACATGCCGATGTGAATTCTATGCAACAGATTCAGAAACTTTTTTTTGGGCTCATCAAAGCAGGGTTACCAAGTTTCTTTCATGTTACATTGCTCATTTTGGTGCTCAGCTTGGTGCAAAGTTCCTTTTCACTAGCTAGAAACGGGCTTTTTGAAAGTCCCAGCTGTGAGTCAGGGTTTGGTTGTTGTTGTTTTTTGTCTCTCTCTTTGGTACATCTTAAATTGCAAAACAGTATTCAAACCAGGAAGAGGGTTATTTTTATCTTTCCCCCAGTGAGACACAAGCCCATCTCAAACGCAGAAACAAAGATTAGTTTCCTGGAATTTTTACCCTGAGATATGAAAAAGCAAGAAGGACTCGCGTAAGGTCTAGTTGTGCAAGTTTGTTCCTGCAGCTAAACCGATATGGGATGCAATGCAAAAGTGCATGAAAAAAAAAACCCGCTGTGCAGCATATTCCACACCAGAGGCTCCTTCTCCCTGAAGAAGGCATCAAATGCAATCCTTAACATCTCCAGGAAGAGTCCAGGAGGTTCTCTGCCTGGTGGCTGGGTGGGCGTGGCCATGGTGGGCGCGGCTTAGTTGGCCTCCTGCACCATAGCGGGGAGAGCTTTTTGCCCTCCCCGGGCTCCAGAGGCGTTCCTCAAGCCCCCGAGAGGGCAAAAACAGCCTCCCCAGGCTCCGGAGGCCCTCCGGAGGCCAGAAATGGCCCCGTTTCCAACCTTCCTGAACTTCCGGTAGACCCATTTTTCACCCTCCCAGAACCTCCGCGCGTGCCCTGCACTTACCTGCATCCAAAAGGAGCAGCGTGTGGACTCCTGGGAAGGGAAGGAGTGTGTGGGGTGGGGCCAACCAGGAGTGGGATTTGGGGGTTCTCCGAACTGCACAGAATCTTAGCTAGAGGTTCTCCCAAATCCCTGCGAACCCCCAGCAGCCCCCACTCCTGACTGACTTGCCACCAGCCAGTGTGTATAAACCAGAAGCAAGCAAACACCAGATGTTTGAGATTGTCCTTTGCCTCTCTTCACATCGATTTGAGGGTTATGGAGAACCGAAGTCCACAATATCTCATGATCATGAGGTTGCCCATCCTGGGTATCCATTGGGCTAATAATCTGATTTGCTGATTTGTGACGCGATCACTGGATTGCAAGCAAGCCTGGGGCAAGGACAGGATGATCGCATTCACACAACCCTATTATTAGGACAGTTGCTTTATGGCGTTGTGAAAATGGGTTGAGCAACCAGGATAAGTTGGTATGACGAACCCAGCCTGTGAATTTCATGCAGAAATAGGCCCCAATGTGGAAGAAAAAAAATGCAACATCTTGCAGAAATTATGGAGAAACTTGCTATAAGAGATGAAGACTCCCGGGGTCTTGCTTGAGAACATCTTCCAATAATGGCCCAGCCAAAAGGCCTGAAGAAGCCTGCAAAGACACTTTTTGGGCCAATCCCATAACTTAGCTCAAACCTAGCTCAAGTAACTAGGCCTTTATGCCGTGTCATCATGATGCTGCTGCTTTTATCTGATCCCCAGCCCACAGTCAAGTCAACTGAAGACATCTTTCAGCTAGTTCCACTTTTCACATATTGCTTTCCCACTGCTTGTGATAATATATTTTGTTTTGCAGTGAAATCAAGTTCACTGATGATGCTGGTGATGACACAGTCAGGGGTGGGTAGTGACTGGGTCTTGTGGCGTACGCAAGATACACCCACTCCTTTGGGGTCACTGTGAACTGTCCTCCACAGCTATTTTGACCAGCTGCCGGGCTCCTGAAGAGGCATTTACCTGCTTAATGCCTGACTAGATCTTCTCAGAACACATTTATCAGGTCTTACATAAGCCTCTTATGAACAAAGGCTTATGCTCTTTTGAAAGAAAAGATTGTGGGTTTTTTTCAGTGTTTCTAACAGTCTTCCAATATCTCAGGGGCTGCCACAAAGAAGAGGGAGTCAAACTGTTCTCCAAAGCACCTGAAGGCAGAACAAGAAGCAGCGGATGGAAACTAATCGAGAGAAGCAACCTAGAACTAAGGAGAAATTTCCTGACAGTGAGAGAACAATTAATCAGTGGAACAACTTGCCTCCAGAAGTTGTGAATGTTCCAACACTGGAGGTTTTAAAGAAGACATTGGACAACCATTTGTCTGAAATAGTATATAAGGTTTCCTGCCTGAGCAGTGGGTTGGACTAGAACAGGGGTCTCCAACCTTGGCCACTTTAAAA
>JANHFT010009253.1:448588-460730 GCA_032467955.1 Pseudoxenodon macrops
CTGCTGGCTCATATTTAAATTGTTGTCCACTAGGACTCCCAAGATCCCTCTCACAGTTACTACTGTTGAGCAAAGTATCACATATACTGTACCTGTGCATTTGGTTTTTCTTGCCTAAATGTAGAACCTTACTTTAGTACAAAAGTTTGTTTATTCTTAGAATAGAATTACTGATCTTAGGATAATATACTAATCCTTGAATCACATAAATTCAAAGAGAAAATAATGTGTCAGTATTTTATCATCTTTGTTTTGTTTTCCCCCCTAATAGTTTTTCTTTTATATGATGTTTAGGGTTACTGCTTGTAGCATCACTAACTTCAACAATGCTACAGAGTTTATTCTGCATGTTGGATTAGACCAGTTGTGGATCAATAGAATAAAATATTTTAATGGACTAATTACTGGTTGGGGTTCCCGTTAGTAACAAAAGTCAATAAACTGAAGAGCACATCCCTACTATATCTTGTTATCATTTGTATAATGACATCCCATGTGACACAATTTATATTATTTACATCTTTTATATTGTTAGGGTAATGACGCAGTAAATGATATTTGCAAAATTGCATCATCATTCAAATAATATAATAATACAGATGGTGCCATATGTGTCATGGATGCCATGAAATACAAACGGTGTTATTTGCACAGGGGGAATATTATGTAAAATAATGAATAATGGTGGAATTTGTCTCAAGGTTTTGCTATATTGTTACAACTTTTTAATATACTGTATATGCTATTTCCCCCCTATAAAGTTTGAATATTTTATTTCCTTGATGAAAGTAGTGAATTCTATAGTTAAGTACCATCACTTCTCTTGTTCTAGAACTGTGGCAGCTGAAGTACGGAAACAGATTTCAGGGCAATATGGAGGATCACCACAACTTCTCAAGAACCTTAATATTGGAGGCACAATTTCCCACCATACAACTGTAAGTAACTTCTTAAGATTTATAAGCAGCGGGTCCATCAGATCAAGCTTACCTTTCCAAATTTAAGAACAATTATGTTTTTGTGGTTCATGAATTGCATTGGAATTTGTAGGATTCCGAGTACAAAAGGTATTTTAGTCTATTATTTGCATAACAGCAAAAGTTGAAGTCAGCGGGAAGTTTTTTGGATTCATTTACGGTAGTCTATTTACTTGGAATGTGCAATATTACACAGCATTGTTTGTTGTTCAAGTTTGGGATTTTTATTTCTGTCCTGTAATTTACAATTTGTTTATTGTTAACCAGTTAAACAATAATAGCCACAATAACAATTGGCTTGTTGAGCGAGGGGGCATGCCAGTGCATATTAGAACTTTGATTTGGTCTAATTTTGCCCTAATAAAATTAGATAGGGAATCTAATTCCTAACCCCTAAAAATCAGGGATTTTGCATTGAATGTGGGTATAGGAATGTTACCTATTTAATCTCTATTCTAATTTAATATAAATTGGTATGCTTATGGAGTCACTAGCAAACATGAAGACTTCTAGGATACAATGTTAGCCAGTTATTTAGAATTTTATTTAGGAAGATATTAAAAGTTAAATTAGTGTCATTTGAATGTAGCCCCTTAGAAACAGAAAGGTAGCAGTGTGTGTATGTGTGTGTCTGTGTGCAGTGACTATAGTACTAATTTATTCTACAAAATCTTCTACAGGTTTGCCACTTTACTGGAATCCTAAGTCATTTGTACCGTTTCTGTACATTTCCAGCAAATGAATAGAGGGAGCTAGCGATCCTGACTTTCCTTGCTGATAAACTTAGCAGCTCCCGTTGTTATAAATCAGGTTTTATATTCCGAATGTTCCTTTTTAAAAGAATTCCTATTCAAGATGAGAATAAGGTTATGCATAGCCAGTTTCTTAATCCCACTGAATTCTTTAATTGCTAGCAGTTGGGTTGTGTGTTCATGCTTAGTTCATGCAATCTGTGACAGGACAGTAACTTTAATGAATGACCTACTCATATACTATTATATGGTAGACCGCAAATCACCTGACAGATAATGTAAAAGTCAGATTGAAATTAAATAAAAGGCAGTGCATTTGTTAAATCTTGTTTTATTGAAATATGAAAAGGTCAACGACTCTTACTCTTTTCTTTCATTTCTGAGACATTTCTTTGAACATTTGCCATTGCCCAGTGGGGTACTAGAATTAGAGCAAGATTTATCAAGAGGACTGATGAGAATTCATTCTGTCTATTAAAAGAAGTTCATTCTTTTCAGCAGAGCTGTGGCTAGTCTACCAGCAAGGGAAAAAGAAAATCAATTGATTGGGTGAGATTTTAGGCCCCAATTATTTGATGGATTGCAAACCAGTTAAGAATTGTGTCTTGATGCATTTCAGCATCTCGGGCAAGTCTTGCTGAAGTACCATGTCTTAATTAAATTATTAAAATTTATAGCCTGTTCTGGGTTTAGATTGGTTGGGATTTAAAGAATGAAATGAAATAACTACCGGTATCAGACAGAATGACTGTGGCAAAGGAAAACAAAAATGATACCAATAGTAATAGGCACCATGGATGTAATCCCAAAGCACCTGTAGTACCAACATTGGCATTAACAAAGTCATAATCAGTCAATTACAAAAGGCAGCTTTACTTGGAACAGCTTACATCCTGTGCTGATACATGTTATATTATTTAACAACAACATCTGCTAATTCCGGGTTTTTGGAAGGGACTTAATAGATGGACAAAATGTCAAAACCAGTCTAAACATCTGGTTGACTATGTTATTACCATAATAATAATAAAGAAAAGCTGATGGCTGTGGAATTAATAAGTGGAAACTGAAATATATTTGTACATCTTTAATTATATTTTGGTTTAATTTAATTAAACAAACAGAATTCTTTGCCATACTGCCTCCCCACTGTGAGTCTACCAACCAGAAAGTTAACTTCATTTTTCTAAAGTAGGAGATTACTCCCTTGTTTTAGTAATAATGGTTACCAAAAGTATGGTTTAATATGCTGTTTTTGGTCCAGTGTGCTAATCATAGTTTCCAGATTTTGATTGAATGGGAAACAAAGGTAATTAAATGTTTCCTCATTTAATTGGAACTTGCACAAAATAATTAGATTTCTAGCAAGAGGCTTTTTCTAAAAAGCAAACAAATATCCTCAGTTATGAGGCTTAACTTTTTGTGAAGTATATACGGTAAGTACCTCCTGTGTTCGGAATTCTCCTGATGTGTTGGAACTAAAGCAGCAAAAATGGGAAAAATTATACTAAGAAGAAATGCCTTCTGATATGTTAGTTTTTCCACATGTTGATTAAGTTTGGTTTGGAGGTTAGCATTCCATCCTATGAGTTTGTAATCTAAATGTCCACATATAGTCTTCAATTTACAAACATTCATTTAATGACCGTTCAAAGTTACAATGGTACTGGAAAAAAATGACTTATAACCATTTTTCACACAACTATTGCAGCATCCCCATGGTCATATGATCAAAATCTGGACACTTGGCAACTGGCCTGTATTTATGTCCCAGGATCACCTTTTGTGACTATCTGACAAGCAAAGTCATTGGGGAAGTCAGATTCATTTAACAAACACGTTACTAACTTAATAGCTGCAGTGATTCACTTAACAACTGTGACAAGAAAAGTCCAAAAATGTGGCAAAACTCACTTTACAACTGTCTTACTTAGTGCTGGAAATGTTTTGGCTCAATCGTGGTTGTAATTTGAAGACTACCTATGTTAAGAGAGGTAATATTAGATTTCCAAAACCTTTAGCTATTCAGTTCAGTTCAAATAATAACTTGTTAATGGAATGGGAGGATGGCTCCTCGTCAACTTTCTGGCCAGGACTGATGTTAGCAGTACCACAAAATATCTGGAAGACTTTAGCCAGTGGGAACATTCAGTTAAATAGAAAGATGGACTATAAAGCGAGGAAGCATGTAAATAAATAATGCATTGGGGAAAGACTATAAAGGCTTAATGGACCTCTGGTCTATTCAGTGCTAAAGTTTCCCTTGAGTAAAACATGACTCCTGATAATTCCTGCAGCTTGTATGACTTCCTTCTGAGTTGTAATGTGATATTGCTTTTAAGTACAAATTAGATTTAACCCGTTTTAGGGTTTTTTATTTTTAAGTTTAACTATAAAATTTATTATTATTATTTTTTAACTTAGCCAGGGTCAGTTAGCTATAATGCAGTTCCAAATATTTGATGATATATACCAGCGGTCCGCAACCTTTTTGGCTTGGTGGCCCAGCTAGGGGGGATGGGATGGTTCTGTGTGAGTGGTAGGTGCACACTCTCACACGCACAGGTCATGCAAATGGAGCTGAACGCGTGAGCGAACACTGCTTGCGCTAGTGGAGCTGCATGCATGCATGCACTTTCCCATCACTTGGTTTCGAATAGGCCGCAGCTCACTAGTGGGAGAATCAAACATTTTGTTGGGGACTATAACAACAGTGACAATTAGAAAGATGTGTACATGTGAATTTGAATTGAATTTCAAGAATTCAAAGATGGAGCTTGAGATTGAATCAGCCTTCCATCCTTCTAAGCTCAGTAAAATGAGGATGCAGATTGTTGGGGGCAATATGTTGACATTTGTAAACTGCTCAGAGAGTGCTGCAAAGCAGTATGAAGTGGTATATAAGTCAGTGCTGTTGCTATGTGATTGTCTTATGTTATAAAATTGCATTTTGTTGGACTTATACTTGGTTTCATTAACTTCTTACAAATCAATAACCATTACACAAGTATTCCGTAATCTTAATAATTAGATAAAATTATATTAAGAGAAGAACATTTACATCATAATTAGATAAGGGCAATTGAGATTCTCTTAACATACAGGCTATAGATTATGCCAGCTAGGTTGATCCATGTGCAACACTGTTTTGACAAAACGGCTTATGTATCAAATTCCTTGACAGTTTTAAAAATGAAAACAGCTGTAGGAAATACAACAGTGTTGTATGGATGGAATAATGGATAGATACGCTTAGCTAACACATTCCTCATGTGGTATTATAGGCAGGCAGGTAAGAGACCAAACAGAAACAAGTACTGGCTGGTTGGAAAAAGCATTAAAATACATCAAAATACTGTGTTTGACATCCAGGGAAGGACAAAGTTGATAAGCAGAGTTTTATTTTCAATCTTGCAAGGCACCATAGCAGTGAAGACTAACAGAGCCTTAAAGGCAAAAAGCTTCAACGTCCTTGTAATCGTCAAGTAATAAACATTTGAGACAGGCTTTTATAATGTAAGCATTGGCAGCGGTAACTCTCCCTGCGCATTCTCAGAGATGGAGTAGGCTAGAAAGATGATAGTGTATATAAACTTTATCTGATAAACTTGCATCTCATCTCATGAAAGGCCATTTGCACATATATACTGATTTAAGATTGCTTTAAAATGACTTTCAATGTAGTATCGGGAGTTTTTCATGCATACATTTACATATGAAATCAAGTCTTTACAGGCCTGTAATGGGAAGGAATAGTTGTAGTGCCTACTAAGAACACAACATTCTCTATGTGCCAGATTCTAATGCACATAACATAGCATATGAAACATGGCAATGGATAAGCCTTGATGACAGAGAAGGAGAAATATATCACATTGAATCAATTTGACTTTTTGCATTAAAAAAAAACAGTGAAAGAAAATTAACTTGATATTATCCTTGCCGGTTGCAAGTTAGTTCTCATTTTCTAGATTATGTGAACTGCTTATCTTTAAAAGAAAAGAAATTACCTTTTCTGTGGTATTGAACAAAGAATATGCAAACAAAGAGACTCTCAGTCATGAAAGAAAAGGTCTGAATATTATTTTTAATAGGACTTGGCTGTCTATTTATTAGAAGAGTGATATCAACAAATCTCTAGTTCTTAAACTGGGGGGGGGGCGGTAATTATTCCCAAGGAGCATATTTGGGAATATACTGGGGCTAATGAAGCAATTTGTACTTGTTTGTAAGTAGAAGATTCAGTTTGGGACTGTCACTGCAAAGGTGCTTGTGTAAAACAACAGAATCTTGGTGGTGGTGGTGTAATTATTGTACATTCATTATTCAAGACCTGGAAAAGGAGTAATTGGGTGAAACGATTTTAAAACTGCCTCCTTTTACTGAAGGTTTCAGCCAGAAAGGAAATAGGCTGACTTCTAAATCTCTCTCTACCTTTCTTCTAATAAGCTAATACAGAGTAATTCCTCTTTGGTTATGCCTGTTCATTCATCTGATAGGCAGCACTTCTTACTCTTGCCAGGTTGGTGAGATTAATACTGGTTTATGTTGTTATAGTATGTTTGTCATTTGAAAAAACATAGGAGCAAAAATGAGACATTTTACAAAATTCTGAGCATTGCTGTCTCAGGATGGAGTTTTTGCTTTGGAGTAAAAACTGTTTATGGCAGTTGAACTAGATGGCCCTGTTCCCCACTTCCTACCCTACAATTCAGTGATTCAATGACTGGCACATTCTTCCTAGTCAGTAAAGGATATACAGTCCTTGAAGAGAATATTGACACATTGTCTGAATCTAAAATAGAAACCTTATTGTCCTGTGCACATTTCATACTTCCGTGTTGGAAAATATTTTGCACATATTATTATCTTTACATCCTTTTACCCTAGTCTGTGATTCATTCATCCTTCCTCTGAACATGCACACAAATCTAAAAGGAATTCAAAGCTGTAGAATTAATTTAATACAGTATTTACATGCATAGCTGATTCATGTAAGTCCTCTGTTAAAAATCTGCATGCTTAACCATCAGCTATTTTTATGATTGTATAAATAGATTGTGTGAAATGCTGCCTTTGGATAATTTCCCTGATCAGCCCAATAACCCGCAGATACGTATATATGCATAATATATCTTGAGATAAATCTTTCTTTTATTGCACAGTTGTATTAATGGGCAATATATTGATTTATATAAAGAGAGAAATAATTTCTCATTTTCAGCATTTTTCACATTAGTTCAGGTTTGCATAAATAAAACAGAGCTACAAATAGGGATAATCATGCCCTGATTCAAAAGAGCTTTATATATTATTCCCTTTCTCATTTCTGATTCTCTTTAGCAGTCTAAGGATATCCATCTGCCACCTTGCAGCTTTTCTGTAACGGAGTGGTCTGCATTCTTCATACAAAAGTCCTTCCTTGGGGTTATGTTTCCCCAAACTTGTATAAAGTGAATTTGCATATAATAAGACACAGACCCATGGGGGGCGGGGAGGGAAAAGTTATGGTGCCAAATGCACTGATGAATATGCCCATAATTTTTTATTCTTAAGCATCCCTGTTGCGCAGGTCCAAATTCCAAGCTCACACTGGATAACTGAGTCCATTAAGCACACAACAAAGTCCAGGAAAGCAGGCCAGGAGTTGAGCAGGCCAGGATACACAAGGCACAGAACTAGGCATGTTGCTCCAGCAACACTCAAGTCCTCACGGCAGGGTTAAGTAGGCAATGCTGGTGCAGCCCTTTATGAGAGTCCTTTATTATATGCGACATTGCCTCCTCACGAGTAATCTAGCTGACTGGCATTGTGCCAATCCCTCTCCTCTCTGCTCTATGTGTCCTTGGATCAGGAGGAAGTGTGGACTCCACCTCCTCCTCATTGCTAATGGGCTGCAGGTGTTGCCTGTCCATGCCTGGAGCCTCCTGGCCAACTTGTTACAGCAGGCCTCACTCAGACTATCCCTGGTCAGATTGGCATAGCTGAGGCTGCTCCATCAGGCTAGCATTCTCTGAGCCCGATCCTGACCAATACTTGGCTCCACATTTTTCCTTTGCAAATTCAAACTCCTCCTCTGAACTCCCATCTGGAAAGAGGTTCCAGAGGCAGATTTATGACCGTTTTGTATACAATGAAGATAATTCTCTCCATCTTTTCTCCAGCTGCATTTCTAACACACATGGTTATCAAGGCTGGCAAAGAGACATGTGCATCATGGCACTATGAATTGTAATAGCAAGCATTTAAGATTATATACCACCTCATAGTACTTTACAGCACTCTCTGGGTGGTCTACAATGTAAGCATTATTTGCCCCCAACAATCTAGGTCCTCTTTTTACCCACCTTGGAAGGATGTAAGGCTGAGTCAACCATGGGCTCCGTCAGGATCGAACTCTAGGCTGTGGTTAGAGTTTGCTTACAATACTGCACTTTATCTACTGCACCATCAGGGCCCTTAATAGGTCCAACTTTACCATTTTTCGCAAAAACGAGTCCGTTTTTCACCCGTTTTTGCAAAAAACGGGACGTGCAGAGGGCTTGGGAAGCCTGCAGACTGCTTCTGTGGGTTGGGGGAAGGTAAAAACGACCCTGTTTTTGCCTTCCCCCAGCCCACAGAAACACTCTGCAAGCCTTCCAAACCCGCTGCTTACCCCGTTTTTGAGAAAAACGGGACCATTTTTTGCAAAAATGGGATGCAGGGACGAGGCTGGATGCTAAATGTGTGAATGAAGGCAAAAAAGGGCTTTGTTGGGAAAAATGTTCAGGTGGTTTTGATGGGAAACATTTTTAGACGTCTGATACAAACTGACTCTGCTGATATAGATTGCACAATAACAGGTTTTTTCCCCCACTTAATGCAAATTCTGGGATGAAAATATTCATTAATTCAAATGCAGATTTGCATAAAGGGACGGAGTGGGGGGGTCTGAAATATGACAGGCCTTACAAGACTTTTTGGCCCTTTGCATATCTGCTGAGCTGAAAAAAACTTGCTTGAAGGTTTTTCCACCAGAAGAAAAGTCAGTCCAGAGGCTTTGTTTTGCATCTGTAATTAGTTTTAAATAGTAGAGGGGCTGCCTCAGAGGAGTGACTTTATCCTGACATTGCAGCTAAGCACTCCTCAGATTTCATGGCTTGGTTTGCTTCAGGGTGGAAACATCTGTCTTCAGAGTCACCTTGATGCCTAAGCTTGTAGTATAATAGAAAGTGATATAGCTCAGGAATAAGAGCATCCATATAAATCAACTTATACCACTCTGCTGCCTTCCAGATGTATTGGACTTCTGCACCTTAAAAATCTTCCAACTAAATTATGTGGGGGATTTGGGGACTTGATGCTTGATGCATTGGATGGGCACCAGGTTGGGAAATCTGAACATGAAACTTCATATGGTTGACATGGAATTGTTAAGTGACTTTCCATCCATTGAGACATTTTCAGCAAGGTTTCTGCATTACGTCTCTTCAGAATAAGTTGTAAGAATTTGATTTGTTCTATTGATCAAGCCTTTAATGTAGTATTTAATTTTATTCCTCTTCCTGCAGGCAGTCCTCGACTTACGATCACAATTGAGCCCACAATTTCTGTTGTTAAGTGAGACATTTGTTAAGTGGGTTTTGCCCCACTTTATGACTTTTCTTGCCACAGTTGTTAAGTGAATCACTGTGGTCGATAAGTTAGTAACCTGGTTAAGTGTGAATTTGGCTTCCCCATTGACTGCTTGTCAAAAGGTTGAAAATGTGACCACAGGGCCTTGAGACACAGCAATGAACCAGTTGCCAAGTATCAGAATTTTGATCATATGATGATGGGGATGCTGCAAACGGCATAACTGTGAAAAAGGGTCATAAATCACGCTTTGCAGTGCCATTGTAACTTTGAAGGGTCACTAAGTGAACTGTTGTACGTTGAGGATTACCAGTACTTAAAGAACACTCTGACGCAATATCTGGGAAACAATGACTAAAGTTTGCAAGGACTAAGTTTTCCGAAAGGCTGGCAGGGTGGGGTGTTAAATGTGCTACTTTACAAACTTGGTTTTTCTCTTTCTCCCAATCATCTAGCACAATGTTGGTGAACCTTTTCGGCACCGAGTGCTGAAAAGGTAGGACCGGAAACTGGAAAAGCGGCTCGCCGGCATGCATGCGTGTGAGTGCCAGAAGCCAGAAGAGCAGTTCCCCAACTGAGCTTCTAGTTTCTGTCACGCGCATGCATGCAGGTCACCTGATCTTCTGATTTCTGATGTGCATCTGTGTGTGAAGACCAGCTGGCCAGCACGCATACGGGCAACTGCTAGCGTGCCCGGAAAGATGGCTCTGCTTGCCATTTCCGGCACATATGCCTTAGGTTCACCATAATTGATCTAGCCGTTTCCTGGAAGCAAGTTCAAATATAGTATAGTGTTAATTACCATTCTACATCATGCTTAGATGCAAGAAAAGACCCAATAAGCAGTAGGGAAAAAAACAAATATGTATCTTTATTATATACTATATATTTAAAACCTGGTCATTTTCTTTTCTTTTCCCCCCATCTCTTTCATTTTTAATAGGTGCCTCTTACTGAGCCTGTGGATCCAGTGGATTTGGAAGATTATCTTCTTACACATCCACTTGCAGTGGATTCCGGCCCTATGAGAGACTTGTTTGAATTTCCTTCTGATGATACTGAAGTCATCTACAGCCCTCGAGAATGCAGAACATTGGTGTCAGCTGTACCAGAGGAAAGGTAAAGAACAGAAGGGAAAATGTACCTAGATCACACACAGATATCCCTATACCACATGTATATTTGAGATTTATATATACAGTAGTACTCTATTGCTTTGAAATTCATCGAATTTTGTCCCGATACTTATCAATTGCTTGGTACTCAACACACAAGCTAGAACTTGTTGGTGTTGTCTGCCTTGTGTCTTAATACATTATTCCTTATGGAAAAAACTTGCTTGGTGCTCATTGTTTTTGGCACGCATCACGCCTCCTGGAGCCAATTAATGATGAGTACCAAAGTACCACTGTATTATGTACTTTCTTCCTCATTGGATTTTTTTTTTAAATTCTCTTTCAAGATCAAGTTCAATTGTTGAAGAATTCATTGACATGTCAGTTTTCTTGGCAACCATTCAGTACTGCAAAACAGTTGCCCTTCTTCTCTGTTTGTTCTGACCAAAGATTCTTGAGACATTAACAATCACACGCTTAGTCCCAAAACCCCTCTTTTTATTTCAATGGCTGTGAATTATGTTCATTCACAGCCCGTAATGAGTCCCAAGCAGTTTGTAAATAGTCCGACAGAAGTCTGCTGCAGTCTTTTGAGATAAGGCTGATAATTACCCACCTTTATCGCCCTTGAAACTCTACCAAAGATCTAATTGCCAATTATCTTTGCAAGGCCAAATGGAGCACAAAGTCAAAATGAAGCTTCAGAGTTTAAACCGACCAGAACAAAGAAAGTTGCTTCCTGCAAAGGCTCATATCCCTTTGCTTTTCCTTTATGTCTTATGGGAGGAGCCAATAATCTCCAAGCCTTACTTCCGAGTTGCCCCTTTTGTCTTAACTGTTCTTGCCTTCTGGCAGCTCTGCTCATGCGCGCACTGGAAATAGGCTCCCCCTGTTCCTCACTGTTGTCAGACTCTGGAGGCTCCGGAGTCAGCACATAACTCCCAGATGGCCCTGGCCCCATCTCTGCCTCTTACACAGAGCCTTCTCCAGACTCCAGGAATGGCCCATGTTCCTCTCCAGCCCCCTCACTGTCCCAATTCTGCTGCCAGCTCTGCAGGCCGCTGACGGACCACAACACTGTTGTTATACTTTAGTAAATTTCAAATTAAGAAAAGAGAGGCCTCGAAATAAATGTTAGTAGTATTTTTTTAATTTAAATTTCTTTTGGTTAAGTATCCTGAACGTTCAATATATTTGGAAAGGAAACATAAATTGTATTGAAAAGAAAAGAAAAATATTTGTACGGTGTAAGCTACATAGATTTGTTGGCCAACTAGAAATAAGATTTTTGGGATCTTTGTGGTCTGAAAAAAATAGTCATACCTTTTCTTGCTTCATTTCTTTCATTTGCAGTGAAATGGACCCCCATGTGAGAGACTGTGTAAGAAGTTATACAGAAGACTGGGCTATTGTGAATAGAAAGTAAGTGTTTATATTTAAATAAATACAATTGTGCAAGGGCATATAAACAGTGGCCATTATCTAGAAAAATGGAGTGCTGCTTTCAGAACACTGTCAAGCAGCCATCAGTAATTATCCTTTTCACTAATAAAAATGAACTTTTTGTAAATATTGGTTTGCTCCTAGGCAGCAGTTTGGTTTTTCAGGAAGAACGGCCATTGCCCTCAGGGAAACCTCCTTTCAAGCCTTGATGTGATAGTAGAAAGTCAAGACTGGATTTTAT
>JANHFT010009253.1:476691-487804 GCA_032467955.1 Pseudoxenodon macrops
ATATATATATATATATATATATATATAGATAGATAGATAGATAGATAGATAGATAGATAGATAGATAGATAGATAGAGTGTGTGTGAGAGAGAGGGGGGGCTCTTAAACTATGGGCAAAGATAACTGACTACAGTAACCAAGGTTATTTCTGTCCCAGAAGCTGGTCTGTATCTTGGCTAACAGGAATGGAGCCATTACCAATCACGGGTAGTTGGTTTATTATTTAGCTTCATTCATCGGGAAAGGGGTTCACACAAATTTATCGTTTCAGGGGGTCACGCAGAGTTTGAGAAGCCCCGCTGTAAAACCTTTATAACCTTCAACGTATAACAAATGTTATTGGTTTAAAAACTGGCAGGCAGGCAAGCCAGCCACCCTTTGGCTCAAGGAACTTTTTCCCTTTTCTGTACTAAGCAGTAACAAAATCCGCGTTTCTGGATCTGGAAAGCTCCACTCAAGCTTCCGACTTCTTCAATAACTCTTCCGTCCGTCTCCCCCCCCCCTCGCAGCCCATTTTTAAAGAAAGAGGCAGGCAGAACCGGGAAATAGAAAGCCAGAGCGGTGAGAAGGGCCAGCAAGGTAAAGTCAGTAATTCGGATTTTTGCGTCCCTCCTTTCATTTGAGCCTCCCTTAAAGGAAAGAAAGACGGCGAGCCTCGCCCGAAGAGCGGTTGCCCTCAAGAGACGGGGCGCTACAAGGCAAGGAGATGAGGCTGCTTTTTCTCACCGGAATCCAACCAGCAACCGGCACATTAGACGAAGTCCAACCCAGCCCGGTGAGCGGAACGGTCATGCCAGCTCTTAAGACGGTTCGACCGTTTTCGAACACAGGAAACCGTTTAAATACGAAAAAAAAAGAAAAAGAAAAAACCGTCCGCCAACAGCAACGTCCACCGTCGCGGGAGGCGAAACAGAACGAAAGTCCTCTCGAGTTTTTAGACCCGCCTCTCAGGGCGTGAGCAAGGCAACGCGTTTATAACGGAGTCTGCTCCGATTGGCGGCCCACTTCTGCTGGACCGTCCAATGAAAAGTTTGCGCTTGCTTTGTTTGGTTTCTCTTCGTCACAAAACCGGGAGAACGTTATGCGCACGCGCCGTGGACGATCTTGGTGGGGGGGGACTTTTTTTTTTTTAATCCTGCTACTCGTTTCTTAGTCTCACTTTGAATTTAGGAAGGGCTCGTTAAAGCAGAAATTCTGGAGTTGAGATCTTTAACGTTACTGACTCGAATGCTAGAGGGAGGCACCAGCAAGTTTAAGGGGACCCCGTTTAGATGTTTGATTTCTATTTCAGGTTTTACAGGCAACACCTACATAATTATGGTGATTAAAAAGAAAAAAAGCTCTATTTGAAGATTATGCTTAGTCCAAATGAAGGATAATCTTGTTTATACTTGTATGTTTTCTAATATACGCTTGACAAAATAAAATAATAATAATGTACTTGGTTGATACCTAGGACGCTGGCAGCAACCCGTATCAACCATTAGCACCAGTCAATGTATTTGTGATACATTTTTGAATGTTCAATTGACTTGAGTTTCATGTTTAATGAATAAAGTAAATAATAACAATCAGATTTTAACTGGGAAGGAGAGAAAACTCAGCCTAGTAATTAATAACCACGATAATAACAATCGTCACAATCATATATAGTCACTATCCCTGTGCAAGTTCCTCTTTTAAGGCTGCACCGAGAGAGAGAAAAAGAATTAGGAGTAAATTGGAATAATAATGGAATATGCAGATTGGTCGGTGGTGTTTATGGACCGCAGGGGGGGGGTAAAAACCCCAGCCGTTGTGTTATCACCATAAAATAAAGACTATATGACGCTATTCTCTTTTGAAGTAGTGCAGAAAAAGTAGTGCAGAAAAAGTAAGGCTGGATAGAATAGATTTTGAGGCCACCGAGTTCCCACAGAGCTAACAACAGCAACAACAATAATAATAATAATGTAGGCAGAATGATTTTAATACTTACAGTGGAGAGAGAGAGAATGAGAATTCAGCTCTTGTCCAATAATGATGACAATGTAGTAGCAATAATTATATAGATGCAAAAGGATTTTTAGAAGTAATTTTCATGGAAAGAGGGAGAATTCAGCTCCTGTCCAATAATGATGACAATGTAGTACGGTAGCAATAATTGTATAGATGCAAAAGGATTTTTTAAAGTAATTTTCATGGAAAGAGGGAGAATCCAGTCCCTGTCCAATAATAATGATACCATGCTTAAGTAACCTAGTGCTATATTATGAAAGTGATACAACAACCAGAGAGACATGCTGCTTGTCTCAAAATGCTGAAAACAGGATTGAAGACAAAGAGCATTATTTTGCAAATAGAAGGTATTGGCTGCTTGCTAGTAGATGTTTTGTCATCTACTAGCAAGTAGATGTTTTGTCAAGCTAGCACAGCTTTCTGCAGCCTCAGCTAACTTCTGTTTTGGGGAAGTAGAAGGGCGTTTCCATTTCTTTTCTTTGCTCCCACAGCAACCAACCAGCTCCTTTGATATTCAAAAATGTCAACCTGATCTTTCTTCTAAAAACTACGGGCCCAAAAAGAATAATTTTCCTAATGGATTTTCTAGTTTATCTGAATTTGTTGAGCTCTTGGCTAATCAAATTTGTGCATTATTATTTCCATTTTCAGTGCGCCCTTTCAGGCAAAGCACGAACAATATCACATGCTTTGAATAGTATGTCAAAATTACATCTTTGGTCTTCTCATTATAATCTTACTCAGAACCACTTCAGTTTGTGTGTGTGTGTGTGTGTGCATACATGTGCCCTTGAGTCAGTGTTGACTTCTGGTAATGGCCTGGACAAATCCCTGCAGGGTTTAGAAGTGGTTTGCCATTGCCTTCTTACTAGAGCTGAAAGATAATGACTGGCTCAAGGTCACCCAGCTGGCTTTGTGCTTAACAGTCAAGACTAAAACTCACATTTTCCCAATTGCTAGCTTGATGCCCTCACCACTGCATCAAACTGGTTTTTGATCTAGCTTAGCACCTTGACCATTATGAATGATAATATACAAATTATCAAAAAATGCAATACTTCTTCAAGAAGCATTTTGCTAGGGAAACTTGTGGAACAACCTTCTGGAAAACTTGAGAGTTCTTGGAGGGAGCAAGCCAAATTTCTAATTTCTGAAGGAGAAATTTAATCATCTTCAATGCCATATCAGGAAGAACGTTTGGGAGGTAATTTTATCTCTTACAACTATATATGTTTTAGGGATTAGGGAAGAGGGATAATAGTTGCAGTCAACCAAGCATTAGGTAGGGTGTAATAAATCAATGCGAGTAAAAGTCCTAGCAAGGACAGAATGGGTACCGAATAATATATCTATAATAAAATCATGAAAACTTTATGCCAGATTTTTTTTCTATTGAGGTTATGGTTTACAACTGAATTATGTGTCACCTTTCAAAGAGAAGGAATAAACCGCCAGCTACTTCACGTAATGTATTCATTTAGTTGCAGATTAGAACTTTCTTCTCCTTCATATTTTCTAGATTGTTGCACAGTAATAACATGTGTTTACTGAAGATTCTGGGGAGCAGACTAATATCTAGGAAAATATAATATGGATTTTCTTCAGTAGTTCCAGAATCTGCATTTAATATCTTTGGGCAGAATTGCTTTCTGTTGTTATTTTTTATTATTTTTCATTTCTTTAATAGATACTCTACCTTTCTCCTTTGCCATTTAATCAAGGATACTAACTTTTTTCCCCAAAAAAGAATATAAACATGAAAAACTAAACTAAAAATAACACTAAAATGGATAACTAATTTAATAATAAAATGTTTGGGTGAATTACAAGTGTTTTTGAGATTTTCTAAATAGTAAACAATAGAGCGCGGGTGCCAAAAGGGCGCATGTGTGCCCACACCCATAATGTAATGTCTCCCCCCCCCATGCATCCACATGCTGCCCCCTATGCGCATGCGCACAGGCCTCACTGAAACCTCCAAACTTCCGGTTGACACGTTGGGCCATTTTTCACTCTCCCCAGGCTTCAGGAAAACTTCAAAATGGAGCAAAAATGGCTTCTCCCACCCTCTGGAAAGCTGAAAATCAGCTGGAGCTGACACAGGACAATGCCTCGCATGCACTTAGATATGGCTCTGCGTGCCACCTGTGGTACGCATGCCATAGGTTTACCATCACAGAGTTAGGAAATGTGTTTAGCATAAACAGATGTTTTGACTTGAGCAACGTGGGTCATATAGGAGGCAAACTCTTCAACATGAAGAAAAGGTCTCAGTTTTCAGGAGTCCATCTCAGTTTGCCAGCAGCAACAACAAGAGTGTGAACAATAGCTTTATGTGAGCAGTAGTATGACAGAACCTCTTGGTATTCATTGCTGTTTGTGCCTGCACAGTTTCTTAATAGGACTATTGTCCTTCCAGATGGATAGCGTTGGAGAGTGAAAATCCTGAACTCATTGCTACCATCTAGTGACCATCCAGATTTTTGCAGCCCAGATTTGCTAATCTTAAATCCTGGAGATGGAGCAGGCAGCAGCCGTGTAAGAATCAATGGTAGAAAAGGCATCAGTTAATGTTTTTTAAACAACTCCTCTATCGAGAAATAATGTTATGGGGAACGCAGTCCTAGGGCAGATGGTCACTGTCAGGGGTACACAAAGATCGATCCTGCAATAAACAATATCCAGGCATAGGTAAGCAGCCAGATAGTACAATCCACTTTCTCTCCAATACTGTTTATCAGGATTAGGTGATGCTCTTTTGCTTTCATTTAATAATTTTCATTTGATAATTTTGAACACTCACAGCAATCCTTCAGATAAAGTCCCCCACTATCTGATATTTTAGGATACAACTTTTGAATTAAGAGTGCCTAATTGCTAAAAGACCTTTCCTTGATTAAAAGCACTGATTTCTAAATTTAAAACAGTGTTACTTAATTTTGATACAGGACTCTGCATTGTATGGGCATTTCATGTTGACTTTTAAAATACTTCATTATAGATATAATATTTTAGTATCATATTGTGATATAATTACCACCAAAGTTAGTTATTATTGTAAACTGAAAGATGGTATAAATGAAATATAGCTCTGTAGTCTTTTTATTGAACTATTAAAAAGATTCAAATGGGTACAGATTTTTAATTAGATAATAAACAATCTTATTATGTAATTGCCCAGATACAATGCTAATAACTCAGCCTAAAAAAGAAAATTCACATTCAAAAGGCACTTCTGTGAAGATCTGAACTGCAGGCATGAAATATATATTTTGTATGCATTGTCTATTAACATACTGTAGTTTTTCTTTTAGCAATGTGCATATTTAATCTATGTTGTTGTTGTCATGTATTAGAAAAAAATATTTAGATGGGGTGTACTGTTTACATCTCTCTGAAAGCCCACTGATTAAAACAAAATTGCTGATGTAAATCTAAGGATTGTTTTTCCACATTAGCAAGTAATTTTCATGGTTTTGTAAGCCATCAGTTTGTTTTCAAAATACATTGTAGTTGATTTGTTCATCAAAAATACCAGTAGTATTTTTCGCTTGATAGCTTTTTTTGCTTGATGTCATGAGACAATTTCTCACAGAACTATTTAACTTAATTTGTAATAGGCCTAAATATTTAACACTGTTGTCGATATGAATTACTTGACAGATACATTGATAAGGTTATGCCTATGTTTATAGGAATATATAGATAATGACATCAAAATACTGTAATTTAGTGTCATAAGCATGATACAGATTTGTGGTGGTTTACCAAACAATCAACAACAAAAATCCATAAAGCAAGTTAAACATTCTATACTACAATGTAGTTATCTGTATTGTGATCTTAATAATTTATAATTTACAATTTTGACAAGAAACTCTTGAAGTTATCTTCTTAGCCAAAGCCAATTTTAAGATACAAAGACATTTATATTATTAGGAAAGTGAGAAGGAATATTAGGCACTAGATAGTTACGTCCACCAGGGTGATATTTCAGATATTTATATTTAGGAAGTCATATTTCTCCCAAAGGGTGAATGTCGGGAGTGTCAGAGCAATACTCCAGGATTCCCAACCAGTCTGTTTACTTAATACATGAACCCATTAAATGTAGACACCACAGAGAGGGTACACAAAGCTAAGAAAGGCTGCTGTATATAGAAAAAAATGAATAAAGGGGTTCACTTTTCAGTATTGTGCAATCCCAATGGGATGGAATCAATGTTCATGTTCCAGTTGAACATTTTGAACATGAGGCTCATTTATTTTATGTAATTCATTTCAATGGAAGGTCTTGTTTGGATGGGGGGGTGGGGAGATACAGGCATGTTATGAATAGAGCTATATAGCTAAGGAACAACGTAACTTGCATATTCCCCCTTAAATGACTTCTGCTTTTAAGTGTCTCCATTGCTTTCTGCTTAACAAGAACTGGAAAATCCGTGGTCTATATTCCATATATAGTCAACCCCAGTCTCTGTAATCCTTTAATAGTTTCATTAAAAAAATAAGAGAAGAAAATAGGTATGTTAAACCCCTACTAAACTTCACACTCCTATTGTCTTTTGTTAAACAATTCCAAGGATACATTCCCTCTGTGGCTCCCAGATGCAAAAAAAGCTACCCACATTTTGCTTTAGAGAATTGAAATAAAGCATTAAACTAAATAGAGGAGAATAATAGCTTCCCCTGTGTCTAAAGCATTAAGATGGCTGCTGGCAAGTTTCTTCCCCCCTCCATTTCTGTTTGAAAACGCACTACTTGATCTCTGCCAAAGAAGTTAATAGGGACCACTTCTATCCTTGGCAAAATGAAAATAGTGATTACTTATCTGATTAGACACTTTCTGCCTAATTCTGTGAGATAAAATCCTTTTTTTTTCTATCCCACACTTCATAGAAGTGAAACAGTGGCGATTGCCCTTCTCACCCTCCATCCTAAGGCAAAATCCTGTACCAAGGAAGGTGTGAGATCTTTTCCATTTTTCCTGCATTTCTTGAGGTAGCATTGATAGTAAGAAACATTCTACTAAAGTGGCCCTCAAGGAAAATTGTCCTTGTCTAACAGCAAAGCTCTGCTCATTTTTTGAGCGGGACAAAGCACACTGAGATATATATCCAAAGGAGTAATATTATTATGGTTTGATTACATCCTTAAAATGATTTTCTTTGTATACCAGAAAGGGCTGTCGCTGGATTTTGATTGAAGTAGCTTGCAGGTAAACTTTGATAATGTTCAGTCAAATGTTTCAAAATCTGTAGGATATATCATCAGTTTGGTTGACTTGAGAAGATAAGGTTTTCCTTTCTGAGGCTTCCAATACAGTCCTCGTTTCTTCCTCTCTAGTTTTCCTTTTGAGCTTGACTTGATGTATCTTCCATTCAGGTTTGTTTCTTCGCATACATTGTACCACCAACCACCTGGAGGTGATAATAGAAACATCATTGAATTGATAAACCAATATATTAACCACGTGGTTAATAAAACCTTTTAAGATAACTAGAAGGTTGTTCCTGTAGGTCGGGGATTCCCACAAATGTCCAACTTTAATAGTAGTTTATTTAACGTGGGTTGGGATGAGTTGGGGGTTACAATTCTCATAGTCCCAACCAATATTGGTCATAGTGGTGGCAATGATGACAACAACTGCATTTTGAAGAAAACCTTTTCTATCCAGGTTAGCTGGAGACAATTACATGTTCTTTCTTTCTTTCTTTCTCTCTCTCTCTCTCTTTCTTTCTCTCTCTCTCTTTCTTTCTTTCTTTCTCTCTCTCTCTCTCTCTCTTTCTCTTTTATAATACTATATTATTAGTGTGCTATTCTTAGCATAGTACATTTATGAAAATCTTACCCTCTGCCACTTCTTTCCCAGATTATAAGAAAACTTAAAACACAGGCATATACAGAAAATATCTACCTGAGTCGCTTTCTGTGCAGTTAAGCTTTCTTTCACTGCTGTTGCTATGATCTTTAGTAGAAAATTTAATTTCTTTCTGTTCAGGTAGAGCATTTGGAATATTCCCAGTAATCCTAGAGAGAAAGAGCGCATAATCTCGGTCTGGACCTCCCATTTTGAATGTATACTCAATATAACGTTTGTTTGCTCTCCAGTCTTCAAGATCAATACGCAGAATGTAGTCAGCTTGATCTACAATGGAATAGATCTTTTGAAGGCCCAGCCAAAATTCTCCTGAAAATACAAGTGAACAAACAGAACAATTAAGGCAGATCTGAGAGGAAGATACAAGCTTCAGTGCTAGATTTGAGAATTGCATGAATTACATGGTCAGCTTGAATCTTGGAAATCCTTGAAACCTGAAAAAGGTTTATTCCTTTTATAGTATTCATCAATGAACAATAAAGCAGGAAACTAAAACTAAGTATAAATAGAAAAAGACTTTGAAAAAGTCTGCAAAGAAGGGTAAAGGCATTCTTAAATAAAGTATATATAAGTGAATCTGTATAATAAGTGAAGCAAGTGGTGTATATGAATATATACTATAATCCTTGAGGGGAGAAAATACCCTTAATGGCTATTAAGTAGTTTCATTTATAATATTATGGCACACATAACTTTAGCATTTTAAGTGGACTGTGTATAGCATAGACTTCAAAAGTAAACCTCATTGAACAAGCATGTTTGAGAGAAAAACACTCCTTGACAAAATACATTTTTGAACAGAATAGCTACATGAGTCTGCTACAGCAAGGACAACAGTCTTCCAACTTTTAAAAAACATATAGGGAATTTCACTGAATGAAGTTATCCTTCATTAATTGATTGTTATTTTATGTTGCAAACTGGCCATTAGGTTTATAATATATGGCGTTGATCTTGCTCATGTAGGTGTTACAGACCTTTCTAATTTGAAATTTGTTCTTGATGACTCAGGTTCCAAAATCTTTTTCCTTATTTCTATTCTATACTATTTCCAGGGGGGGAAAGTGTTAAACCCTAACATTCCATTCTTTCTCACTGAAACTGAACAAATTGCATGGATGCCTCTTTCAGAAATGTTTGTAGCATGTGCATTAATAGAATCCATTCAAATCTACATTTATGACGAACTAGATCTGGACTTGTTTAAATCAAGTCTATTTAAATGTGGTTGTAATAATTTATATGACTGCTGCCCTATGCTTAGGAATTTAAATAGACAAGGTTGAAGGGAGGGAAAAGAGTAAACAATTCTGAGACTCATTTACCAATGTCCAGGGGTTTTCTCCCCATTTCAAAAGCTATAGTCAACAAACACATATATGTTACTTTGAATAAACTGGAAAATATATTTACCATCAAGATTACCAAACCCATCTATATAGCTGTCCCAAGTTTGGTTGAAATCTACTGATCCATCGGATCTCTTCTGAATAATTGTCCATGGGTTTTCTGTGGATGAAGATGATAAATTATTAATACAACCATTTGGTTGTTTTAAATCATTTTTAGAGCTTGCAAAGTATATTATATATCGGTATGAATGCTGTATATCAGATCATATGCAGACGAGAACTGGAGTACACTTTAACAAAAAAGAAATTATTTGCATGACGTTGACTGCCTTTGCATTTCTGCATGAACTTCAATCTATACAATTAGACAATTATAATACGCATTTGTCTAACCCAATTAGACAATGACTTAATGATTTACATATTTTCTAAAATAAACAACAACCAAATGTAGTTAAAAATCCTAATATCACATTGCTAATTATTATTCGATTAAAATTGCATTTTCAGCAAATAAGAATAGACAGCAAGTTTGTTTAATAATGAAATATATGAAGAAGTCAGCACTTTGCACAAGGTAAGAATTAGTTTTTTAAAAAGAAGACTGCTAAGGTAACGGGCCATACCTCCTTCCATTTCACAATAAACATTAAATGCCTCGGATCCATTGGGCTTAATAGAATAAATGCCATTAGATCTTTCCCCTGCGTTGTAAATCCAAGTACAATCAGTAGCATTACCTAAAAGAGACAGAAATTTAGGGAAATCTATGCAATTTTTCAGAATGTATATTACTTTTTTGAGCAATCATTTAAACAAAATGATTTTTTAATTTGGAAATAAATATAGGCTTATGAAAATGACATCCACATATATTCTTGAGATAGAAATTTCAAAGGTGGAAGTGATGGAAGAATATCAGTACTAAAATCTGGGGTGGAATATTTATATCCATTCTTTTTAACAGCAGGTTCAGTTAATTAGTTCTTTATTAAGGTCACTGACCAAAATTCTGCAAATTAACCAAGGAAATAAACATTTTTTTCCAGTTAATAAAATCTAAGCATAACATTTTAACAAAGTCATCAAGGTAATCGACATATGTTGAGTTTTACATAGTATAAAATTTTACTACATTTAAGGAAATTAAATCATACTGTTCTCTACCTAAAATAAATCAGAATTATCTGGGTTCTTTGTCAGATAAGGGAGTTATGAAATCGGTTCTTTCATCCTTATTTAGATGGAGCAATATAACAGAATATGGGCAATATATTCTGTGAAGTATTCTCCACAAAGGTACACTCTTACCTTGTACATGGGAACAATTACTAAGAAATATTACACATGCTAATATTAGCCCTCTTTGTAGGTTGGAAAGAATTGTTTGATTTAAGTATCTTGTGGAATGAAAAAAGGGACTTGACAACAGGTGGTCCTCACTTTCTGAATTCAGTGACCATTCAAAATTATGACAGCATTGAAAAATGAGATTTACAACTAGTCCTCAAACTTGTAGTCACTGTAGAATCCTCACAGTCACTCACATGATCCCAATTTGGCAATTTGGCAACCAGCATGGATTCACTGTAGTCACAGTGTCTTGCGGTCATCATTTGTGACCTCCTCCACCATCTTCCAACAAGCAAGTAAAGGGGGAAGCCAGCAGGAAATTGTATGTCGCGGCCACATAACACTGCACGTAATTGCCCACAGTGAGTTGCTTAATGACTATAGCCAAAACTAATGGCTTAAGTTGGGTGTAGTCATGTGATACATAGCAGTGATTAAAAAAATTACAAGCGACTTCCGGGTGGTGACTTCACAGTGATGCCGGGGGAAAAGAACAGTCTCTGTTCTTAGAACCTGAATTTTTCGCGT
>JANHFT010009253.1:487904-501690 GCA_032467955.1 Pseudoxenodon macrops
TTTTATGAAAAATGTCACAGACTTGTTAAAATTATGTTAGAGTTTTGTAAAGAAAAATAAACTATTAAAAAAAAAAAAATAAATTACAAGCCATTTTGATAAAAACAGCAGCGGGAAATCGCAGGATGACTATCCTAAGGCAAAGATAACATTTTTTTCACTAACTTCCAAAAGGTTTTAGTGAGGAAGTGAGACAGGTCTGTCTGATAGCATGAAGCAGATCAAGGTTCTCCGGAATTGTAGGGACAAACAAGGATTCCTCTGATTTAAGTGGATTTGCAGTTTGATATGGAATAGACAGCCTTTCAAATATCCTGACTCCAAGTCATTCTTATTTGTGGTCAAAGCCATGGTTTTCCGGTTTTAACATGTGGCTAAAAACTAGACCATCAGAAAGTCAGGATTAATTAAAACTGATGCCTTTGAATTATGGTGCTGGAGAAAATTGTTGAAAATTCCTCTTTGTAAGAAGAACAAATAATTCAGTTCTAGTTGACATGAAAACAGACTGCTTTCCGGAAGAGCTAAACCTTCAGTATTTTGGTCACATAATATGAGTCATAAAGAGTCATTGAAGAAAATCCAGATCAGAGGTGGGTTCCTACTGGTTCGGACCGGTAATACCGAGTAGGTCGTAGGCCACTGGTGACACTCTGCTTCGTGGGCGCCGCCATCTTTTTGATTATTTTTTTTTGAATCATGGAAGATTGAATGGAATGCCTTGTTTTGGAGGAAAGGACTAACAAGAACACTTAATCTTATTTCAGGAGATAGGCAAGACATTTTATTTCAGATCTCACCTTCATTTTTAAATAAATGCTTTTTAGTGTTGTTGGAAGAAGAATAAGCATAATCAATCAAATATGTTTCTTACATACATGCTATTGGTATCAAAGCATACACTACAACAGTATTCTAAAACAGTGCTGCATTCCAAACACTAGAATTATTTTTAAAAATCCAAAAGCACATCTACCTCTAGAATTGCTATTTTTAGCTGTTTTTTTCAGTTTAGGATGTCTGTCATCTTCCTTCGCAGAAAATAATTGCGAGTCCTCTTGAAAATTGGGGCTGTTTATCTGAAAATAGAAAGAAATTAGTTCTACATCTGTACTTCATTAGTAAGACAGGTTACCTGTTCACAGAACAGTTTGAAATTCAAATTAAGAACACACCAGGGTTGGACTGGGGAGGGGAAGATAAGAGTCCCTTTATCTTCATAGGCTACAAAAATATGTGGGGACAAAAATTATTGCATATGTTTGTTCTAACCGCCTATGTTACATACAGAGTTGTGATATAAAACTATCAAGCTATATGCTTGAATGATGAAGGCTACGTCTTCTGCCAAATAAAAGTTACCAGAAAGAAAAAAATTATCTTTGACTAGAAACAACAGTATCAACCATGTCATATGAAGAAGTTAAATATAGTCATTTTAGGGCAAAAAAACCTGGAGAAAACAAAATCTGTTCCCATCTAGTAGTTGTTTAAATATTTGCAGTCCAAATCTGGTAGATTAAGATCCTTTAACCAATACAATGAGCAGTAAATTCTTTCAACTAGAAAACACTAGACTTTTTTCAAGAGCTGCATGGATGGTATTCATACACATGCTAATCCATAAACCATAATTTACCTAGACAATGACTGAATTCACATAATTTGTCGACCAAACAAATCAAATTATAACTTGCATGATGTGTCATTGAATCCTCTTGTGTTACACACAAAATGAAATCTGCAATCCTAAACATACCTTCTGGTGAAGCTCGTTTGAACAGTATAAGACTTAAACTTGCATAAGAATCATTTGCATACTAACATTAAATATGGCAAACTCAAGTATAGTTAGAGTTCTCAACCCTGGCTCCCTAAATAGTTGTACCTTGGTTTTTTGGCTGTAGGTAAACTTGATCTTTCATCTGAAATCATGATACATTTTAGAAGTTAATGTATAAAAACTTTCTGGAAGCTGCAGTTTTCTTTCCTTCTTATAAGTCATCTAGCCCATTGAAATTGCCCCTAGATTAGAGATGGCCATTAATATTCAACAATTTTACCTTTTCCTCCAGGTCTTGTATTTGCCCTTGCTGTTTTGTGAGCTGAGCATGTTGCAGTTGAACAATTTTCAGAAGGTGTTTGAGGTGGCCATCTTGCTGTTCAACAAAATTCTATAGAGAAAGTGAAAACAATAATCTGAAGTATAAAATGTCTTCATATTACTTTTTGCACTAGTGTATGCAGCAGAGATCTTATACAAGAGCATAGCCAGATAAACTCATTACCTAGTATTCTTTTGCCAAATCAGAAGTGCTACTCAAAGATCGTCTTATGTTTTAATAAATGTTTGGCAATCACAATCCATTTATAAATCCTTATACCAGCTGTCTCAAAAATCCATTAAATATATCCATCATTGGGCTCATGTTTAAAAATACACATTGGACTTCCATTTCTCCAATTAAGTATTCTGCTTCCTCTCTTTCCATTCATTTCTACCAAAATCACTAGATTTTTTTCACATTATAATCTTACAATGGGTGAATAGTTACTAGATTTGTTTATACTTGTAATGAAGGTTGGAACTCACTTCTTTATATCTTTCCTTTTTTCATTATTGCTTTCTTTTCGTTCCTTTCTTTCTTTTTTCCTGCACTGAGGATTATTGTTCACCAGACTATCTGTTTTAAAATCTCATCCAGATGCTTCACTCGCTGTTTCTTCCTCTTCTCCGGCGTGACTGCCCCAGCTTTGACAGTTCCAATCAGTTGTCTTCCTCATTGTTTGGTCCGGAGCTTCCAGCTGGCGTTTTAGGGAAGTTGCGATTTCCCTCTCCACACCAGCCCGTGCTCCAGTTCTTCACTGTCCCTCCAGGACAGTTCTGGGTCCACTGGACCTCCTGTAGCAGCGGGATTCGATAGAATTTCGGGAGTCCAAATTCCTATCGTGCCGCTGCGGCTCAAGCCATGCCCCCTCCCTTGAAAGTTTCTATCATATCTTGGCCAGTATGTCTTTAAGTCATCTCAATACATGTTGAAAAGTATCATAGTCCAATATATATGGAAGGCATCACGTTTAAGAAATTGGCATAGGTTAGCACAGCAAGCTTTCCCTATAATGCAGTCTTCTGAAGTTTATGGATGAAAAATGAGGATAGGATGTGTTTGTTTGATTGATAGATTATGTGTCATTAAATTGCTGTCAGTTAGTGATCACTTCAGAATCATCAGTCCCCATCTTGCCCTTCAAGCCTTCAAATAACACTCTCCATTATCTCTGTAATCTATTTTATTGCTGTCATTCTTGTCTCTTTCCTTCCCCCTTTCCTAGTATTGTAGTCTTCTCAAGAGAGCTGATGTTCCACAACATGATACTTTGAACCTTGTCATCTTCCATTCCATGTTGGACTGCAATCTGCAGTGGATAATTCTAAGCATTGTGAAGCACGTAAAATATATTGTGTGATAGTGTGCACATTCTGCTAAGTCTCCTTTTGACAGTCCTCTTTCTAATCTTAGCATACCAATTTGACAGTTCTACTGCACATGTGCGTGCATCTCCCGCTGGCCAGTTGGTCTTCAGATCTCTGCCGCGCATGTGCAGGGGTGGGGCATTTCAATGCAGTGCGCTGGGGAAAGAAATTGGGGAAATTGGAGAAGGCACGGGAGGGAGGAATCCAGGAGGAAACTAGTGCACACTGGGGAAAGAATTTGGGGAGATTGGGCATTTCTCCCCTCCATTTTGGTGCAGTCCGCCCCCCATTTTTGGCCCCAGGTGGCTTCAGGGAGGCCTGCTAGCACTAAAACGATCATGGGGGGGATGTTGACCGTGCATGCACTAGGGGAAGGGGGAGCATGGGGGTCACCCACACGTGTGCAGGACCTGCAGGGCAGCACTACATTAGCGGGAAGCATGCACACACACACTGTTGCGCGCATGCATACTTTTTTGCACCCGAGGAAAAAAAGGTTAGACTTCACTGCCCTATACCATTTCAGACAAAAAGTTATCCACTATGATATCCAACACACATTCCTCCTCCTATTTTCCCCACAACAACAACAACCCCATGAAATGGGTTGGGCTGACAGAGAGTGACTGATCCAAAGTCACCTAGTTGCCTTTCATGACTAAGGCGGTATTAGAACTCACCGTCTAATCAAATGTAATCATTGTGCATCTTCAAGTAATATCCATGTATATAGACATCATTTTGATTGAAGACTCTGATGATAAAGAACTCATTGGATTGCCAGAAATGGATAAATTGTTCTCTTGCTTCATTTCTCTTTCCTAGGCTATTCAGTCCAATTATATTTTTCTCCTTAATATTTCCAACTTTGGCTCTCTAGTCTCCAGCCTGTTGCTTAAATATTCTATTGATTTTAGGTTGAACTTTATCACAAAACCTATCAGCCTGCTCTTCTTCTGCTTCAGTGGTTGGTATCTGAATTTAATTATAATATTAAAAAGTTGTCCACAAAGTCCAGTGGATGTTATTCAATTGTTGACTGCATTGTACTCAAGTGTTATCTTTTATATATCTTTCCTGATTGTGAAAGCATTGTTTTTATGTGGTATTTATATGTTCAGTTTTCGGCAGCTTTTTCACATTTCAGAGCAGTAAACAGTATGGCCTGATAATTGAAACTACAGTTCTAGTCCATTTTAGCTGATGGCTAAAATATCAGTACATGTACCATAATTATGCTGTGTCTCAGAATTGTATTCTTGATGCTTGCTGTAGAGGTAAGCAAATGTTATATTCTTATTTTTAAAATGATCTTTCAAATGTTATTAAACAACTTCAGTATATAAAATCAGATTAACAACTTTAAGATGCAATTTTTATGCCTGGAATAGAGCTGTGGGTTCATAAAAGTGAAGGAATGCCAATTTCTTCCTTATGAACTATACAAATGGATTATTGAAAAAGCATATAGTTATTAACATTATGGGGTGAAAGAAAAGGCGGTTTTCTAACTTTACTATTCATTTTCTTTTTGACATAAAATTATCACTTGTTAATTACTTCTTTTAGTCTAAATCTTCATAGTTAAGCCAATGTCAAAATAAAATTAGTAACTTGTACATGTCTTAAAAAGGAAAACTGTCAGAGCAAATTTATTTCAAGAAACAGTCATTACTTTCTTAATTATTTTTAAGACTTTTTACATGCTACACATTCCATTAATGGCATTCAAAGCACTAGAAAAACAGTATTAAGAAAAAAGCTGCTTTTATTCCTTAAAATGCAGCACATTAGTCCAGCAGCAACAGGAGTAACTAATTTTTTTTGAATTTCTCATTGCACAGAACACAATTTACTTTGGCAACACTCAATGTTTCATTTCTACTTACTTTAAGTGAGGCAATTTCTCTTGGCTCGTGGATATCGAGCTGAGTCTGTACGAGTTCAGTTATTTTTTCTTCAAGTTTCCCTACTTTATTCTTCAGTTGAATCTTCTCGATGGAAAGGACGTCTATTTTGGAATTAAGCTGCAAAGATACATTTCTCATCTCTTCCTCAGTTGCTTGCAATCTAATTGTGTCTTTTTTTAACTGCTGCTCTTCTTCTTTCATTTCACTGGTTTGTTGCAAGATCTCAGAAAAAGATCGGTCGAAAATGTTAAGCTTTTGAAAGATGTCATCCATTTGGGTTTTGGTTTTGATCACAAAGTCTTGAAGGCCACGCCCAAGCTGGAGTAGTCCAGTGGCCAGCAAATGCACATCATCAGACATAGCAAATCTTGACTTAGGCTCAGGGGTTGCTGATTCCAAGTGATCGTCTAGTCTACTTGAAATTACTAGAGAAATCATAAAGACCAATACTACAATAATGTTCATGTTCTTTCTGCTTATTCTAGTTCAGAAAAGAAATGTCTCCCTTTGCTATTTGTCTTTCTCTGGGAAAGTTCTAGTATGCCTATAAATACATAGAGCATGTTCTCTCCTAAAAAAAAAAAAAAAAATCAAGTTGAGGTAGTTGATAATTAAACCTGAATGAATGTAACCTGTGTCCTGTTTAGGCTCTTTGAGCCCATCTGATGAACATATCCTGATAGCAAATGTTATGCTCAGTGTAAATAAGGCTTACCTTTAAAGGTGACTTGGAACGTTCAATTGATATAGAACTTGGCAACTTGAGTGCGGCTGTCAGTTTACGTGGCACATGTAATATTATATGTGCCAGCTGTGCTTTTTTAACTTTTAAAGCTTTGAGCAATTTGGAATATCTGATACAGACCTTACCATGTCCACTCACTTATTGTCACGCATGGGGTTCAAGATGTACAACAGAGGTTTTTCGTTTTAGTCTACCCTAAGCATATAAGATGGTAATCATGAAGGAGAGGAGCACTGACATACATCTTTGGACAAGGGTGGGTTCCGGATCCTGCTACTGCCGGTTCGCTCAGGGATGTGCTGTAGATGTGTGCGCTTTGCGTGCCGTGCGCATGCGTAGTACTAAAAAAAAGCTGTACATGCGCAGAAGCAAAAAACAAGATGGCGCCGCTGAGAGAACCAGCTCGGAGGCATGGCAGGCCCAGGTCGCTACTGGTTCCAGTGAACCGGGCCACCAAGTTACTGATGGTTCCATAGAACCGGTCCAAATCGGTAGGAACCCCCCTCCGTCTTTGGAATATATAATTAGTGAGGGACCTATTTTTGCTTCAAATATGGATATAACGGTTGCTTTATTATTTTGATTGGCCCAGTCATCTATTATTCAGAAAATGAGAGTTAATAAAACTATCTAGCATGTTTGAAAAAAAACAGTGAGATCTGGCTTTTGTTAATGTTATATGAGAAATGTGTACTTCAAACAACAACAGAATTGGCAATTTTTTCAAGAAAGATGGAAACTTCACAAGGTGGGTTTTTTTTAAGTATAAATTTTCCCATCTGATTAGAAATTCTAGGAGATTTCCAATGTGCTCCATACCATTCCCTCCCAGAAACCCCAATACTCAATGTAACATTCTCTCTGTGTAGCTTTTTAAGCCAATGCATGAATATTGAATGTAAAGATTACTAAATTTCCAGCCTAATTTAGGAAGAGCAAATTTACTCTGTGTAGATATGACGTAGCCACTATGTTTATGGTTGGTTGATTTGTATACTGTATGTATTGTGGAATGAAATAATTCACAGAAAAGGCATGAATCAAAAGCTTAACTACGGAGAAAATGTTATTATGATAAATAGATGTTTATAATGGTTTCAAGAAATAAGGAGAGGGCTATGTCATCTTCGTTGTAGATTTAAATTTGAGTGTTAATTTAAGGGAATCGCAGCTTCACAAAATGAGTGTAATTCTATCACTGCCAGCTTTTATCAAGGGTCGTCAATTTTTATCCTCCTCCTCTCCCCATTCAGCAGATACCTGAAAACAGAACCAAAGAATAAATCAAAGTTAGCTATGCTTAGTTCACATTGAAATCAATAAGAATTAAGTTGTCCCTAATTTACCCCATTGATTTCATGGGCTCCTAATCAGTTAACTAATTACAGGCTTGTAATGTGTCAGCTAACTTTCATTTGTCCCTGCAGCTTTTTATTTTCTCTGGTTTAGTAGTTTCCATCTCCTATTATTTGATGCATTGTTTTATAATTCATCAGCCACAGATAACTCAGATAACCTAGTCGCTATGTAATTTTTATACTTTTCTCTCTTTTTTTGTAGAAATCTTCTATATGTTTATCCACAAAGCCTTAACTTTGCCAATCGCCAAGGATCTGCTCGGAATATTACTGTAAAAGTTCAGTTTATGTTTGGAGAGGATCCAAGCAATGCAATGCCGGTATGTTGTCTCTGTGTGTGTGTGTGTTTGTTCCATTTTGATTTTGATGCTGTAAATTATCTGTTTTTTATGTTTCGTACATTAGATGCACATCAAAATGTTGTGCTATACCAGGCTGCACTCCCGCTGGGACAGAATCAGACTGGATTACTGGTTTCTCAGACTTTTTAGTTATTTGAGAATTTGTTTCTTAACTTTATTTTGTTTTTAATCCTTCGGGTTATTTTAACATCTGCTCAGTGGCATTTCTGCACTTTTTCAGCTTGTAACCTAACAGGGTTAACTTGCTGAAATGTTTGTGATCCAAGTTTTATCTGATTTTTGGTTTTAGTATTTATGGCATTTGAACCCCTTGTAAGCCACTTTGACTCACTTGGTGATTAAATGAGCAATAATTACATACTTCTTCACACAGCTCAAACCATGAAATATGCAGCAGATATTAAAAAAAAACTATTTCTTTTGAAATATTAATAACTATTTCTGTAGCCAAATATTTTTATTTTTAACAAGTCAGTATTTAAACTAAATCATATATATCAAGGTTATAAATATGTGCCACATACTGTAAATAGATATCTTGGTATTCATTTTTGACTTAGTAAAATGTCAAGTTCTGAAGAATAAAGAATGTTTTTAAAAAAAATACATTTGATCATTTATTTTTATAGGTAATCTTTGGAAAATCTAGCTGTGCTGAATTTTCAAAAGAAGCTTATACAGCTGTTGTTTACCATAACAGGTAAAAAGCAGAAACTTTCTGAAAAGCAACTTTTTATTTTACTCGACACTGTATATAATAATGTGAGATCAGAAAGAAAACATCTTCTGCAATCATATGTTAGAAAGATGGTAACATGGTAACAAGAATTTCATACTTTTGATTATAATGAAACAGGGATTCTGCAATTGTCTAGCCATGAGCATGAAAGTACAGATAGTCCTTGCATCACAATGGTAATTAGGACTGGAATTTCTGTCGCTAAGGGTTGCAGTTGTAAAGCCTGATGCCACGTGACCACCTCACTTAATGACTGCAATCCCAGTAATCCCAATTGCCGTTGTTAACCATATCCCACTGGTCATTAGCTATGGTCCCATACCAAGCCAAGCCATTCCAGAATTGGTTCCTCCAAACCCTAAGTCTTGATAAGGTAAGGTACTACCTCCTCTTCAACTCCTCCTACTCTCCTATTTCCCCCAGATCTCTGCCCTTTTGGGTGCCTTACATTCTGTCATCTTTACTGGCCTTGCCACCTTCTGTTCTGTGGCCCTGCCTCCTTGCCAATGTTGCTGTCCATGTCTGATGTTTGCCATCTTCCTCCAGTTACTGATAAGGCACGCTCAGCCTGGTCTTTGCAAGGCAGCTGCTGGCCACTCCAGGTCTTCTTCCAGAAGTTGTGCCCATCTCATATCCAAATTGTGTTTGGCTTTTTAGAAGGCAGAGTCACAAAAGAAGGTCCTAGATGTACCAGTATGAAAGAAAGGCTCAGCTAAAAGTCTTTGACATTGATGCTGCCAGAGCCTTCTTATGTGCACTTGCCTTCCAAAACCTGTTGAGAAGGCCACATGTGATAAGGCCACGTGGGATTCGGACAAGGGAAGAAGGTCTAGCATAACCAGGAGATGCCTTGCAAAAGGCCAGTGCAGGATCACCTTGTCAAAAGGGACTGAAAAAGATAATGAAAGTCAGTTGGAGGCAGCAAGGATAGCAGGGCACAGGCGGACCAGCGAGTGTAGAGGCTGGCAGGGTCAACAGAGCACAGGGTGGCCGAAAGAGCAGAGATGTGGAAGAACTAGGCAGATGGAGGGAACTGCGGTGCCCCTGGAGGCAGCACACTACCAAGCGCCCTAATTTTGATCACGTGACCATGGGGATGATGCAATGGTTGTAATTTTGAGGATCAAGCAGAGCTACCCTGTAACTTTGAATAGTTGATGAACGAATGGTTGTAATTCGAGGACTAATTACATGTATCTGATCCCCAGCATCTTGTTCGTACCCTTTTGTCCTTCATAATCTCGTAATCATGATTGTCTGAATTGCTGAAATTATGGTTTATGCACCCAGAGAGGTCACATCTTCTGCATGTGTGATATCGCATGAAAAGGAATAGAAGCCTTTTTGTCCCTTTGGACAAAAGGATTAGGTGTCTGAAGAAAGGAGAACTTTTATTGGTAGAACAAATCAATAAAATATTTATGTGAGCAAGAGCTAGAGAACAATCTAGGAGTGAACCTATTATCTTGTACCATGTTTCCCTGAAAATAAGATCTTCTTTTGACCCCCGAAATAAGCGCTTGGCCTTATTTTCGGGGAGGTCTTATTATTTTTGAGGTGGAGGAGGGGGTGAGCATGGTCACCTCATGGCTGCTGCTGTGTTTTGGGGAGGACTTATTTTCAGGGGACGGCTTATTTTAGTGAATGCGCTCAAAAGCCTGATTGGGCTAATTATCCGGGGAGGGCTTATTTTCAGGGAAACACAGTAGTATTGAGTACATCTAAAAGCCTTATAGTATCTTCTGAGATAGGGAGTGTTAACTAACTAAACAGAAATGTAGAAGAATGTAGAGAAAATGTATCATCCTATAGAAAAAATAAAAATCTTAAAATAAGAAATTATCCCAGGAAATCTTTCTTTTGACATTTTATCTGAAACGTTTCTCTTCAACTAATGCAATACAATAATTGAAAACTGGGGTAAGGAGCCTAAGCAATTAAAACTACACACCTTAGCTCCTTGAAAGTGTCTTCCGGGGACCACAAAATTTTCTGGATTTCTCTCCTAGGTCAGAGAGGGAAAGCTGCCAAGATTAGGTTTGTTTCATGGGAAAGTTTTTGTTTGGAAAGAATCCCAAAGAGGCCGTATGATCTACCAGGAGGAGCTTTGGCTCGGAAGCTGTTGTAAATAATCTCTTAAAACTGCCTTCAGTGAGAGGATAATCAATTGTAGTGGTGATTGGGGGATTGCAGAATGCCTCGTGTAACTTTATGATCTATTGGTAACATGACTTTGGAATTGTTGGCAATTTGTCTGTTGCAGTCACAGAGGTGCTTTTTCGAAAAGCAACTGGACTTCGTTTTTCCTTGAAGAAGTTTCACTTCTCAACCAAGATGCGTCTTCAATTCTGACTGAACAGAACTGAGGAAGCTTCTTGGATGGGAAGCGAAACGTCTTCAAGGAAAAACAAAGTCCAGTTGCCTTTCGAAAAAGCACCTTTGGGAGTGGACAGTTTTGTGCCGTTTTGGTTTTAGATAACTATGAAATGACTCACACAAGCATCCAAAGCATTAAATCTAATAGTTATCTACTCTTATGCAATCATATCTCCCAAGATCCAATCTTTGTCGATTATAAGGACCAGAAGTTTACTCTTCCAAACTTTCAGGCTGATGCTGCAGCCCATTTTCAGTGAATTTCTCTCTACTGGAATGACATGCTTTGTACTGTTCTATGAGTCATATTTATATCATGCCTTCCTATTGGTTGATTGGTGTGATGATTGGATGTTGTTTCTTTGTGCTGCCAAGCCCTCGGTTCCTAAGTATTTGATAAGTTGGTGGTAAATCAGCATTCCTGTTGACTGGCAAGAGGCCCGTTTCCCAGGCTTCAATCATTACCCTGGCTATTTTTGTACCTGCACGACCAACAATCTTAGTTGCTGTAAAATCGGAATGTATGTCCAAATAATCGTATGTCCTTTTGACAAGAGTTGGTAGATGTATAAATCTTGTTCTCTCTTCCCTTTTGATACTTCACTGAAAGGTATTAATCAAAGTTTTGGACAACAACGATAACGGTCCAGAATTTTCCCACCCAAACTACGATGTGATGATTTCTGAGGACATCATGCCCGACACCGAGATCCTTCAAGTAGAAGCCATGGACAGAGATGAGAAGCACAAGCTCAGCTACATCGTTCACAGCAGCCTTGATTCCGTCAGCATGAGAAAATTCAGGATGGATCCCAACACAGGTGTTCTCTATACCGCTGAGCGTTTAGACCACGAAGCTCAAGATAAGCACATCCTCAACATAATGGTAAGCGGAGAATATTAAAGCTGTGCTCTCTCTCTCCCCAACACAATTGCCAGCTTTAATAGGCGCATGCTATAGTCTTCCGATAAGCAAAAAAAACGGCTTTAGATTTGGTTAAGGAGGCAATAATTAGGTTCTCCCCTCACCCTCGCTCCCTCCCTTCCGCAGCAGTGCATTTATTCGCCGCGGAGGGTTTGTGAGGTTTTAATACGAAAGGAGGGTTTTTAATCTTGCAAAAATGCTTGTACCATCTTGAAGCCAGACATGGTGGGAACATCATCATCTCCCTATGTCAGGGCCCTTTTCTTTTCTTTTTTTTAAGTGTTTTCTTCGGAATCTTAACATTCTTTTGGGACGCTGTTAACAAAGCGATTATCGCTCTTTTCTTGCTGTGCTCAGCTCTTCAAGACAAACGGTCCGCTTTATTGCAGATTTCTGCCGGGCCTTCGGAAGGCAGAAGATAACTGATTTTTGCTGCTGCCTAAATTACATGGTAGAAATTGTCCCCCTGTGAAGTGTGTGCCGAGTGTTAATGGAACAATAACCTTTCTTTTCTTTTTTTCTCTCCTCCCAAAGATGATTTTTACGAATTTCCACACTCGTGTTCAACTCCATCTCGGGGCCAAAGGCCCTAAGAAATGTTATTAGCATTATTGGAATTGGATTCACTGTAATGAATCCAACAGACAACTGCCCATTATAATTTCCCATACAGGTAGTCCTTGACTTACACACACACAAAAAAATTTTAGTGACCGTTTGAAGTTACAACGGCACTGAAAATTGTGACTTATGACCATTTTTCACACTTAAGACCATCGCGGTATCCCCGTGGTCATGTGATCGAAGTTCAGGCTCTCGGCAGCTGGTTCGTATTTATGGTGGTTGCAGTGGCCTGGGGGGTTCACGCAATCCCCTTTTGCGACTTCCTGGCAAGCAAAGTCAATGCGGGAAGCCAGATTCACTTGACAACTGTGTTACTAACTTAACAACTGCAGTGATTCACTTCACAAAGCAAGGAAGGTCAAAAATATGGGGCAGAACTCACTTCACAACTGTCTCAGTTAGCAACATAAATTGTGGTCATAGGTCGAGGACTACTTGTAATACCCTGGGTTTGGTGATGTGTGAAGACCAAGCACCTTGATGCGGCCAACTACTAGATGCTGCAACTGTTGTCCACCATCACTTACTTGGTAGGATGAGGAGTAATAATAGTCTTTCTGGGCACAATCACACAACACTTCTCAAAGTAGGAGGCCAGCTCACAGGACCATATTCTCATGTATCCTGAGCTCTTCAGTCTGCAACAGACATATTAAGCAGAATAACAGAGTTGGAAGGGATCTTGGAGGTCTCCTAGTCCAACCCCCCTGCTCAGACAGGAAACCCTATTCCATTTCAGACAAACACTTGTCCTATCTCTTCTTAAAAACCTCCACTGTTGGAGCACCCACAACTTCTGGAAGCAAGTCGTTCCACTGATTAATTGTTCTGTCAGGAAATTTCTCCTTAGTCCCAAGTTGGTAATCTCCTTGATCAATTTCCATCCATTGCTTCTTGTCCTGCCCTCAGGTGCAACGTCTGTGAATGCCTATGGAGCTTCTCAGTCATCCAGGTCATGGTTGTCTGAAAGGTGCCTTTCCAAAAGGCAACTGCACTGTCGTTTTCCTTGAGGAAGAAGAGCCTTCTCATCCAAGAAGTCCATGAACTGAAGAAGCTTCTTGGATGAGAAGCGGAATATCTTCAAGGAAAACAAGTAGTCCAGTTACCTTTTGAAAAAGCACGTTTGAAACAAACGTCCGTGAAGCATCAATTCAGTGTATTTTCTATCCTTTCCTGTGATTGTCAATGATCAGTGATTCTACAGAGGAATTATTGAGTCTGTCATCTGCACCTCCATAACTGTCTGGTTTGGTTCTGCAACCCAACAAGACA
>JANHFT010009253.1:523739-545336 GCA_032467955.1 Pseudoxenodon macrops
TCTTTGGTTACATGTAGCTCTGTAGCAACATAGTGGTCCTTTACATACAGTGCAACTCCACCTCCTTTTTTTTGTGGCCTGGTTTTTTTGAAGAGTTTGTATCCTTCTATCTGTATGTTCCAGTCGTGGGTTACATCCCACCAAGATAAACCAAGATAAAAAGATAGATAAAAAGATAGATAGAAAGAAAGAAAGAAAGGTAAAGAGCTGTTTAATTCATTATGTATGCCATGGAGGCAGTCCTCATGATTGTACTGCTTGGGCAAAAGTAAAGGTTTTCCCTGTCCAGTCATGTCCGACTCTTAAGGGGTTATGCTCATCTCCGTTTCTTAGCCAAGGGAGCTTCAGCTTTGTCTGAAGACATTCTATGGTCGTGCGACAAGCAAGTCGCGCGGAATGCTGTTACCTTCCCACCAAAGTGGTACCTACTTACCTACTCACACTTGCATGCTTTCGAACTGCTAGGTTGACAGGAATTGCATGGGAACAGTTGAATTGCTTCATAGACCCACATTAAATATTACAATTCCCTGGCAGAAAGAAGTCCTTCTGGAAGTGCTTTTGGAAGTCAAGAGAACCTGAGGTGGCGAAAGGACATGACGCATTGGAGGCAGAACACTGAAAAACTGGACAAGTAATGCCGTCTTTTCCTAATATGTTAATAGGTTGAGCAACTGGCATGCCGACTTCGTTTTCTCCTTTGAAATTTAGTGGGCTATAATATGGACAGATTTAAGAACACTGATTAAGGAAAGATTCCTCACATTATGGCTTTGAAAGGAGTTAAATGCCTGTGTAAGCTATGTTTAAAGCAATTTTATTCCCATGTATCTGGGAATAAGATGTTGAACTCATTGGGACTTCTGAACATACCAGTTGGATGATATTAAGTTACACTATTATTACAGGTAGTCCTTGACTTACGACCACAGTTGAGCCCAAAATTTATGTTGCTAAGTAAGATATCTGTTAAGTGAATTTTGCCCCATTTTATGACCTTTCCTACGACAGTTGTTAAGTAAATCATTCTGGTTGTTAAGGTAGTAACCTGGTTGTTAAGTGAATCTGGCTTCCCCATTGACTTTGCTTGTCAGAAGGTCGCAAAAGTGGATCATGTGACCCCAGGACAGGGCGACCATCATAAATATGTAAATATGAGTCAGTTGCCATTGTCTGAATTTTGATCAAATGACCGTGGGAATGCTTCAATGGTCATAACTGTGAATAACGGTCATAAGTCATTTTTTTCAATGATGTTGTAACTTCCAACACTCACTAAATGAACTGTTGTAAGTTGAGGACTACCTGTATAAGAAAGTAATCTTTGCTGTAGTGAAAACTGATACGACATCCTATTAGATACAGCCAAGAGCCATAAATTGTACATGCAGGAAATATATACATCATTTAGTCCATTAGAGTATTCTGGAGTTTAAAAGTTGCTTCTTTCCTGCTCTAATCCATGACTTTAATTATTTTTCTACATGTGCTGTATTTTTAGAAGCCACAAACCAATCAGGTATCGTAGCATTGGTATCCTGCTTTGGGCTTTATTTTGTTTTGTTTTTCAGTTGTCACTTTGTACCTTTGCCTATTTTGTTATTGCAGCTGTGTTTTTTGATGCTTTGCAGAGGTTTTATATGCCTGTGTGTTACTGCAATAATTGTTATATCAGGAATTGCCGGAATTTGAAACATTGGGGTTAATTAGCTGTAGAAAGTATAACTTTGCCTGGCTGGCTGGCTGGCATGCTTTTTATCCCCAGATCCTAGTAGACTGAGATGCTTTGCAAAAGTTGTTTTGTGAAATAATTTGGCTATAAAATGAGAGTGCGTACATCCTGGTACAAAAAAGTTTCTTGTTCTGTAGCACGAGGCATGTCTGTATTCTTATGTGATTATTGCACATCTAGCATATGGTCTCCTAATCCCTTAACACCTCTGATAAGGGTCATAAACAGCTCTGTATGCCAAATGAATTGTATCTCTAATACCTTTTTAATTTACTGTAGACGAGATTCTGGAAAAAAATTGACAAGAGAGCCCAGGGGCCCTGCCATAGACCATCACCAATGGGAGAATCTGCTACTGTGCCAAGGGATAAATTAGCTCCGAGGATATTTTTCAAGGATTATATGATATCATAGGACATATTTATTTATTAAAAAATGTATTTTTCTGCTGGAACCATATTTATGCTATAGACTACGTAATTAATAAATCTGTTGCCATGGTCTGGGTAACTCTTGCAGCAGTTAAAAGTGGTAGATGGAGATTAAAACAATTTGTAATGCCTGAAAACTCGAGAAAGACACAGTGGATAAGGAAATCAGCTCCTTTTTCTCTGCCCCAGAATAACTGAGTTAAAGGAGATTTTAAAAGCGAACGATCACAATATATTTAGAACCCGAGTTACTAATTTCTGAAAACGATTTTCTTGACCACAGAACCATTAATTTTAAAGCCAAACACACAAAGATGTATTGCAGAGCACCCAAAGGGAATGCTGTAATATCTGGACACCAGGTTCATGTCAATGTGGATTTGAGCCAGCCTTGATAGGTTCCAGATGTCTGGTCTTCAACTTCCAGAATTTTCAGCAATGGCTGTGGTTTCGTAAGACCAGTAGAAGTCAGTATGGATCAGGGCCAGCCCTTTACTTTTGAAACAATAAAATTCTTCACTTAAAATCAAACTTATGCTGCTTTTCTTCTGAGGTATTTAGCATTGACATTCCACAGACAACTGGAGAGTGTCTATAACTCGTTTGGAGCAGTTTGATGTTTGTGAGGAATCATAATCAAAAATTTAAAAGCAGGTATCATTTAAGAATGGGATAGCAAAACAAAGATACCTTCCAGATGTACATTTCCATTTTTATTACCCAGATATTTTAGGAAGGCAAACTTATTCACACAGCACCACCCTGTGTTCAGATTATGAAATATGGAAAGCCATTTTCACTGTTACAAATAAGATGTTGGGTTTTTTTTTCCAGCTTAAAGGGACTTAAAATTGTACTGACAGAATGGTTATACTTTTAATCATTCTTTTTAGATCAAGAAACATCAGGTATCGTTTAGTCTTTTGACCTAGTAGGAAATCTAAAAGAAAAACGTAACTATATAAGGCACAGTGGGACCTTATAATCATCCTTCTGTTATAAAAACAAAGTCTGGGAATGTTTTAACAGTCCCAATAACATCAGAAGCAGTTGCAAAAACAATTCGGATTGTTTCCAGGGGTGGATTCTGTTTCTTTTTGCTGCCGGTTCACTCAGGGCCGCGCTGCATGTACGCACATGAAGCGCACATGCACAGCAATAAAAATCCAAGATGGCGGCGCCCATGGAGACACTGATGGAACTGGCTCAGTGATGTCACTGCTCAGTTACTCTATAGAACCGGTAGGAAACCTCCTCTGGTTGTTTCCCAAGCAATATTTGAAAGAATAGTGGATTAATGAAAACCTAAATTATAATTAGGTAAAAACCTATTAACAGGTGCAACAAAAAGATTGCTTCCACTGTGGCAATACATCAGCTTTCTGGTTCTATTTCAGTCAAAATATTATCCCATTTAGGTTAGTTGTTATCCATTTACGCCAATAAAAGAACTATTTTTATATTGTAGGAGGGGTTTTAGGATGCATGCTATTTCTAAGCAGATTGATATTTGCTTTGCTTTGTTTTATGTCTTGAAAGAACATGGATTTTTAGTGTATATTTTACTTCTACAGGTCCAGGGCAGAGATTGAACATGAAGCACTTATTGATGGTAACTTGGCAACAGAAGCCAATCTGATCATATTGGATACTTTAGAGATAATTGTGCAGGTGAGGATGCTAAGGAGTTTTCGACATAGTTTCTAATGACCTGAATGCAACACATGTTATTGTTTTCTGAACAAAAATAATAATATTTCAGAATGCCTCCTACAAAAGCATATTGTAAACAGATTGACATCACAGCTAGCTTTGTAAATAAGCCAATCATTGATACTAACTTGTTATGAGGAAAGCTACATTTCTTAAGTGACTACAGAAATATGAGCGTAAAGAGGACTACCTTGATGGCAAAGGAGAAGATCTGTTATATAAGCAACTAAGAGGAAAACATTACTTGGGTCCAGTTAATGGGAGTAGATTTCTTGTCCTGGTTTATAAAGGTTCAGACTTATGGGGCATCTTGCCAAGGCCAGTGAGGCAGTCTTCTGTCACATAGATTCATGGAGACCTTCTGTTCCACCATGTTCAGTAGGTAAAAGTCCCTTCCTCATCTGCAACCAATATAAAAACTGAGTGAAATATTGGAGGCAGAGCAGTGATCACTTTCCTATAGTTTGCCCACTGAACGTCTGGAGAAGTCAGCAGAGAAGATTGCAAATGTCAATTGTTATCACGAAGCACTGCAACTGGTTGCAAGTGTGACAAGCTCCCAGATTGCAATCACTTGATAGGGGTATGTGTAATATGATGGGACAACAGGAACTCTGAGGACTGCTCCTAACCACCATTCATTCAGTGCCATCATAACATTGAATGAATAGTGATAGGTCAATGATTATCTTATATAATCCTTCCAATCTGGCAGGATTGCAACGGTTCTCGGGTATGAGAGTCACTGGCCCAACAAGCTAAGAAATGTTTGAACATAAAATGAAAGGCAGTTTGATGAAATTTCTTTTGTTTTTATTATTCATTTGTTTCATCAGTTTGCTTCTTTGTAAATAACAATTCCCAATTCTTCTCAAGCAAATATACATAAGATTTAAAATATATTGATATTCTCCCCTTCTTTGCTGTAGAATATAATCTTTTGAGCTTTTAATCATCATGCTTCTCAGTTGTGAGCCTCTGGGGCAGTGTTTTCTCAAACTTGGCAAGTTTAACATGCGTGGACTTCAAGTCCCAGAATTCCTCAGCTAGTCTAACACTGCCCTGGGGGATAAGCACGCATGTTGTTGAAGATCTGCTTCAGTCCTCTTCAGCATATGCTTCAGACTGCATAGGGCTAGTTTTATTACCCTGAGTACGCTTGGTATTTCCCATAATGGTTCTTTGAGAACGATAGTCCTATCCCAGGCCTTGTGACTGGCTACAGATGCCTCAGAATGAGGATTAGCTTTTCATTGTGCATTTACCGCACTTCACTTTAAAATGATTTTTTGTTTGTTTACTGCTTCTGATATGCCCTGTTGTCTTTGGCTACAGACTGTTTCGGTGACTGAATCCAAGGAAAGTATTCTTGGTGGGGTACTGAAGGCTCTTCTACATAGCATGGCCTGCAATCAAAGCGCTCTTTATCTCCAGCATTGCTTTGCTACTCAAAGAGCTTTAGTCTCAAAGGTGAGTGTTTTGAAAATGAGAGTACCGAGTGAGGAGGTTTTATTTAATTTTGGAACTGAGACTGACTAATGTAAATTAAATAGCTCAAAGTAAGTTACCATTCCTTGTCACTCTTGAATGAGCTTACTTTGCACCCGGGACAGCTTTACTTCCACGGTTTCTGCTAGCAAAACGCAACTGAAGGCTTGCTTTATTTGGATTGGTGAGCAGGTGATCCCAGGAAAGACGAGAGCAGATGATTAGCATTATAGTGCAAATAAAGTAGAATCATCTTGACATTTGCAACGCTCATTGTTTCTAGCTTTTGTTGAATGATGTGCCTCTTATCCTGCCATTTTAGTTCCCAGAACTGCTGTTTGAAGAAGAAACTGAGCAATGTGCCGATCTGTGCCTTCGACTCCTGCGCCACTGCAGCAGTAGCATTAGCATGATACGGTCCCATGCCAGCGCCTCTCTGTATCTCCTCATGAGGCAAAACTTTGAGATTGGGAATGTAAGTACATTATTTCTGAAAGTACACAGATGATCTAAATCAGTGGTCCCCAACCTTTGCGGCTTGGTGGCCCAGATGGGGGGTAGGGGGACCCAGACTGTGCAAGTAGTGGGCCAGCGTGCTTGCGTGCAGCTCAAGTTGCGCTGCGGGTGCATGTGAGTGTACACCGCCCCCACTCACCCACTCCGCTCAGGTAAGTCAAGCTCTGTGCACATACTTGCCCACACCGCTCTTGCAGCCTGGTTCTGAATAGACAACTGCCTGGTAGTGGGCTACGGCCTGGGGTTGGGGACTCCTGAACTAAATTGTGGGATTTTTGGAATTATGAAAGGAGGGACATCCTCTCTAAGATGAGAATTTCAGTAGCCTTGTGCTGACCAAAGACTTGTATTAGACTTGATGAATATCAAGTAAAATCTCTTGCCTTCTCTGTCACAGTGCCTCCTCTCTGGAATAGCATCCACCCTATCAAAAATCTATATAGCTTCCACCCTGATGATATTCCAGATTGCAGCTATTTTCTCCAGCCCTGGGGTAGGGAGGCTTTGAAGCTATGTTAGTGTTTGGAGTTTCCCCCCCTGAGATTATAGTTTTCTTAGTCTTCTGGATGTACACAATCAGTTTTCCTATCTTATTGTTTCTTTCTTTTAAGAATATAAACATCTGGAACCAGATGCCTTCAAAATCATGCAACTAAATCAATACATAAATACTATTCTTATCTCTTTCTTAAAGTAAGAACAAGTAAACTTTTGGTACTGAGGAAAGTCACATAGGCTGGGACAGGATGGACAGTTACATTTTTTTTTTCACCAGTGAGGATACAGCTAACTTCTTTTTGTTAGACGTTGTTCACTTTGTTTAGCATATCTACCTTAATTTTCTACTGAATAATTTTAGGGAAAAAATGTGTTACTTTTATTTCATTACTCTATCACCAAATTTAATAGTTCAGTCTTGGAGAACTTCGGGTAGTAGAAGAAAGAGTGTTGGGGAGGCTTTGGTTCAGATGCCTTTAACAAGATTATTTTCTGTTTTGGATTAACGAAATTTACGAAGCTTTTCTTTTTGAGAAACTATTCTTATTAACAGATGAACGACTTAGTGGTAATTTGTCTTGTTTCAGAACTTTGCTAGAGTGAAAATGCAGGTGACTATGTCACTCTCATCTCTAGTGGGAACATCTCAAAATTTTAATGAAGAGTTTCTGAGACGTTCTCTGAAGACCATTTTGACTTATGCTGAAGAGGATCTGGAATTGAAGGAGACAACCTTCCCTGATCAGGTTAGAGAAAATGATCACTCAACATGGAAAAGTACAAGTAACCTTTGCTTAAGTTATGATGGACTCCCCAAAAATTACTTAATACCATCCTCGAAGTTATGTGTGCTACACAGATCGGGCCCTGCGGCCATGTGATTGTATTTGGGGTCTAGGCAGCCAGTTCACATTTATGACCAATTGCAGCATCCTACAGTCATATAACAGCTACTTGGGATGTTTCTTGCTGGTTTTCAGTCAAAATATGCCTATTAGGGAGAATGGATTTAATTAACGATCATCTGCTTCACTTAATGACCACATGAGTCATTGAACAAACATGGCGACTCAGTTTATGACCATGGTAAAATTGAGCCATTAACAATCACAACAACTTAAAAGCAAAATATCAGTGTCAATTGTGATCGTTCATTTCATTTATTAAATTTATATGCCATCCACCTCACTCTTTTTTCAATAAAGTTTTTTATTTCTTTTTAAAACAAACCCAACATAAAATAACATATTTTTGTGGACAAACTCACTCTTGAAGTGATTTTGGGTAAGTATTATTAAGTGAGGACTACCTGTAAGTGCATTTAATTCCTTAAAGACTTCTTGTATCAATATTTAATAGCTTGGTGCTTTGACAAAATTGTAAGTAAAAGAACCATGAAACTACTTCATAAAGCAATATGATTCCCTTGCTTTAAACCACAATGTAGCCAAGTCAAATTCCAGTTCTACAGGTCCTCTGATACTTACAATACTTAGAAGAAGGGCTTTCTGTGCATGTGTAGGAATTTCTTAAAACTTTTGCAATTGCTGGGCTGTGGGAAGTGATGCAAAGCAGCTTATTAATGGTAATCAGATTGTCTGTTTGCTTTGATAAGGTAAACGTACCATGAAGCAAGTTGTTCAGGCAAATCAAAGGTGCCCTTCACAGACTATGGAAATCCTCAATTTTCAGTCTCCTTGCTTTTAGATTTGTTGAAAAGACAAATGTTTTTCTTTGAACATATAACAAGCGTTCATTCTCAGAAGGTCTAATCGATGCAGAAACTTAGAAGAGTTATTGATGCAAAAATGTGAAGTAAATATTTAGAGGTGGTAGAAAATGTAAAGTAAAATTCCTGGAAGTCAGCACAGATAGCTGAAGTTAAAATTAAATGGGTGTATTGACCCAGGTTTGGTTGAAATTCAAAATCACTTTTTAATTTATATTGTAAAAATGTGTTTTGCAAAAATTTGATGGTTCTTTTTTCTAGCATTAGTAGTTTATACGGGGCAGGGGGAATAATGATTTTGGGCTCAGTAGAAACCTGATATCTGATACAATGAATGACAATACAACATTTGAATAAGACAAGTGATTCTAAACCAGACTAAACTAATGATGACTCTTTTCAGTTCTGTCAAAGTTTGCTACCAGACTCTGAGCAATGAGTGAATGATATATTAACAGATTAATATATTTATACAAACAAGTATAAATTTAATTCTTTTGTGTTTCATATTTTCAGGTACAGGATCTTGTGTTCAACCTCCATATGATCCTCTCGGATACAGTTAAAATGAAGGAACACCAGGAAGATCCGGAAATGCTAATTGACTTGATGTACAGGTAGGATTTATGGGGTTTGCCTCTCTCTCAAAAAACACAGGCAAAGAGATACGCATTAACATGAATCTTCTGGCTTTTCAAACACTAGAATTGCGAAAGGATATCAGAATTCCCCAGATCTACGACTGACCTGGCTGCAGAACATGGCTGGAAAACACTCCGCCAGAAATAACCATGCTGAATCGGCACAGTGCTTGGTTCACTCTGCAGCTCTGGTGGCTGAATATCTAAGCATGCTGGAGGATCGGAAATATCTCCCTGTGGGATGTGTTACGTTTCAGGTACTTTGTTTTTTTTTTTTAAATTTCCTAGATTATAAAACTGGATTGTACAGGTAGGCCTCGATTTACAACAGTTCATTTAGTGACCATTCGAAGTTGGAACGGCACTGAACGAAGTGACTTATGACCATTTTTCACACTTATGACCATTGCAGCATCCCCCATGCCAGGTGACCAAAATTCAGACCCTTGGCAACTGACTCATATTTATGACGGTTGCAGTGTCCTGTGATTACTTTTTGTGACCTTCTGACAAGCAAAGTCGACAGGAAAGCAGATTCACTTAACAAACTTGTGACTAACTTAACAACCACAATGATTCCCTTAACAATTGTCCCAAGAAAGGTCGTAAAATGAGGCATGACCCATTTAAATATGTCTCGCTTAGTGACAGAAAGCTTGGGCTCAATTGTGGCCGTAAGTCAAGGACTACGCTGTGTAAAGTCCAAGAAAGCATAACTTGGTAGAGTGGTGAAACTACTTTATTAAGAAAGCAATCCTAAATGGCAAAGCAGACTCCCTCAGATAGCTAATTCCTATGGATTGTGCTAAGAGGTAGAAAGAAAAGTCTTGTGTGTTACAAGAATTGAGCAGAACACGGGTTCTCCTTGACTTACAACCATTCATTTAGTGACCATTTGAAGTTACAGTCCTGAAAAAAGTGACTTACAACCGTTTTCAATCTTACGATCATTGCCGCATCTCCAGTCACATGATCAAAATTCCGCCACTTGGCAACTGCCATGTATTTATGATGGTGGCAATGTCCTATAGTCATGTGATCGCCTTTTGCAAACTTCTGACAAGCAAAGTCAATGGGGGAGCCAGATTTACTTAACAGCCATGTTACTAACTTACTTGTGGTAAGAAAGGTGGTAAAATGGGGCAAACTCATGTAGCAACTGTTGCTTAGCAACAGACAGTTTGGACTCAATTGCGGTTGTAAGTCAAAGACTAGCTGCATTCCTCCCCTAGCTTCAGGAAGTATGGGCTTTGCTCCTTGGGAAATCAGTTTGATTTAAATCCAGTGATCTCTGAGCGCAGGGGTGTCAAACTCATTGAGGGCCGGGACAGGGTTTTGTTTGACCTTGAGGGGGGGCGGGGGAGACGTGGCCATCTTGACGTCACTTGTGTTGGGGGCGGCTGTGGCAGTCTGAGTGCTCTGCCAGCGAAAACGGAACTTGGGAGAGCTGCCTGCAGCCGTCGCAACTTCTGTTTTTGGCTGCAGCAGCCTCCTGCAACCCTCTTCCAGTGAAAACTGAGTTCGCGAGAGCAACACACAGCCCTCCCGAGCTCTGTTTTCACTGGCAAAGGCACTGCGGGCCGGTCCTTCACTGTTTCCAGGGCAAACTCACGCGCCAGATCTAAGTACCTCATGGGCCTTGAGTTTGACACCCCGCCTTAGTGATTACTGACTGTCCCATAATGCTCCACTTTAAGAGCATTCTCTTGATGTTCCTGGTAGGAAAGCTACTTGTATATTTTTCTATTTGCAGGGATCTTCTCAGCAGAATGTATATTATGCACACTGTGTATGTTAGAGCTACACCTTCCAAAATGTCTAATTATCTTGATCATGAATTGACTGGTCATCTTAAAAGTTGTGATTCTCATCTTTCCAGTGGGTGTTAGGTTAGGGAAGGTTCATCTGAAGCAAACTGTGTGGATTGGCTCTTTTACTGACTATTTTGACAAAATTCAAAGAATCTCCAATACAGAAAGATAAACTGTTGGAATTGTAGCCGTCATACCAGCAATGAAAAATACCAGGAAATGCTGGTACTATATTAGATGAAGCCCACAGAATGATTGCATCAGTTCCAATGGGAGTTACAGCAAGTAGGAGAAAGTTCAGAGATTCAAGGTTTGGGTAAAGTTATGTAAGAATTATCACAAAGAGTCTGTTTTCACAATCTGTATAGGCACTCCATGAATGATTGTTCATCTACATTAATCTAAGCCAATTGCTTTACAAAACAAAATGATAACTTTCAGGCATAATCATTGTAATAGCTTTTCCTAATTTTCACTATCTATGGAGACTCTCTCTGATAAACCAGAAAAGGGAATATGACTTTTATTACCAGAATAGTCCCATTATACTGAAATATAATTGAACTTCAAAGAAAATATTTAGCGCTTCGATCAGAAGGTTTGCGTATTGGTATTAATGAAAGTAATTGCTTTATATTTCCTCAGAATGTTTCTTCAAATGTTCTAGAAGAATCTGCAGTTTCTGATGATGTGGTCTCTCCAGATGAAGAAGGGATATGTTCTGGAAAGTATTTTACTGAAGCGGGTCTGGTTGGACTACTGGAGCAAGCTGCAGCCTGTTTTTCCATGGTAGAAGAATTTCATACTTTCTGTATTTCGTCTGGTAATTTCTTATAGCTACATAGAATAGATCAGAGTTTCCCAATGTTTCTGGCTTTGCGGACCAGTGGAGTGGGGGAGAAGGGATGGTTCCACAATAGTGGCTAGCAAGCGTGCACAATTGCAGCTTCATTTACATGAGCAGAGTGCATGTGTGCCTGCTGCTCACATAAATGGAGCACACACGCTTGCCCATTGCTCGTGCAAGTGAGGATGCATGTGTGTGTGCATGCGCTCGCCAGCCATTTCTGTGCCCTGTCACAGTCCCCCTCACAGCCCACAAGTTGGGAACCCCTGATATAGATGACATGTGATATAAATATTTGAAAGGACTGAGCACTCAGAGGTAAACATGAAATATTTCTACCAGTGGGTTTACATTTCAGTTGCTTAACTTAACTGAAATGGAATAGGAGTGAAAGGAATATTGACTGGATTGTATATGGATAAGATGACATTTTTTGTGCTAGTGGGAGAGTTACCAAAGTCAGTTTTAAAGCACTTCTAGTTAGCCAAGATGCAACTGTAACATGTGCTCAAAATTTGCTATTAAACCTTTTAGTTCAGCAACGGGATTCCTTTGAAATCTTCTTTAGATTGAAAGTGAAAGAAATTTGAAGACAAGGAAGGCAGTTACGTTTTATTTAGGCAAATAATGGGGCTCTTTTTTCAACCCTCGGAAAGGCAGTGGAATGAGGGAAATAGCTGATGGATACCTAGATGCCTTTTCATGGAATGTATAAAAAGGAACACTCAGAATCATTCTGTGCTCTAGATTACATTCTCTTATAGTAACAAAAGTATAACAAACGAGCTTTTCTGTTTCTTTGTCATAATTAAGCATTTTTATCATGTGCTGCATTTAGGATGTTTATTTTCTTGGTGAAGCAACAGATCCATCTGACATGTAGTCTTTTGTAGGCCGGTATGTATGAAGCAGTCAACGAGGTTTACAAAATCCTTATTCCAATTCACGAAGCTAACAGAGACGCCAAGAAACTGGCCACAATTCATGGTAAACTCCAGGATGCATTCAGCAAGATAGTTCATCAGGTAATGCCTGTTGGATCTATGGCAAGAAAGTGGCAAAATATATCAACCTGATTTTCTATTAGACCAATGCACTTTGTCAGAACAGATGTCCATGGGTTGTATTACAAAGTGTGCAATCAGCTTGGGTGGCAAAACAATGGCTAAATAGTTCTTCTAATTAATAACTGTCTTCTAATTTTTTTTCTAGAGCCACCTACTTAAGTCAGGTGGTAATTATTGTGTCCATTGGTACATTCTATTCTGTGCCTATTATACAAACAGGAAGATGAGTCCACAAAACATGAAAGAATTGAGTGCAATTATTATATTTTCCCCCCTTAGGTTTTAGTCATTTATTTATTTATGTATCCAGTTTATATAACCATCTATCCAAGAATGGATGGTGAACAAACAAAAACAAAGAACCAACTGAAACTTTATCAACTGTCAGTAAAAACACAAACCACTACACAGTTGCAACTATGCTGGAGCTCCCAAACTCAGTAAATTGAGTGCTCAGTGCACTTGATTGGCAGGCATCTAGTTTTAGGTCCTGCAGCTGATGCCTTGTTTATCCAAACTCTGTTCTGTGTTGTACAGATGGTGGGAACGTAGATGGCTGTATCTTTGGATGTCGAGAACTAAATGGCATCCTGTTGCTAAAAACTATAGCAACAGCTAGTAAGCTTTTTATTACATGACCAAAACAAAGAGAAATTTGCATCATAATATTAGCAAACTGTGATAAGACCAGGTTGTAAGTTAAAGTAAAACTAGACTATTTTAATGTAATTTTTCTACCAACTTTCAAACACAAGTTCTAGCCGTATCACAAATAGGACGTGTAGAATGTACCAATCATTAAATCTGTTCTAGAAGCTATTATATCAACATAAATGATATTGATGTCTCCACTATGGAGAATGTTCCATTGCAAATAATTTCCCCTTTTCAAAAGATTAAGAGAGTTAACTCTGATTCCGGACAACTTGAAAAATTGCTGGTTTCTTAGTTACCAGACATATAACATTCCCCTAGTCCCTTTCTGGCCCAGAGTCAACTCCAGTGCTATGTTTCCTTCCGATTTGGTTTTACATTGACACTAATTTTAATCTTGGATGACATGAGTAAGGTTGTTTAAGGCTTACCTTTTTATATGCATTTGGAACAGGACTTGGAGCAAAAGAGATAACTATAACCATAATAAGCCAGAGGTTTGGATTTGAATATAGCAAGAACTATTGGGACCGTCAAACTGAGAAGGTTTTGGAAAAGGAGTGGGTTGAGATCTTATGGGGCTTTAAAATGCAAACAGATAAGCACATTGGTCATAACATCCTGATTTATGGAAATGAAGGGAGTCTGGGTCATTGATGTTGCTATTCTGGGTGATGCTAGGATTGAGGAAAATCAATATGAAAACATTGTGAAATATAGGACTTGCAGGTTAAATACTAATGGGAACATAAATCCACTATTCTAGTAATCATGACTGGGGTCCCTGGAGCAATACCTAAAGGCCTCTCCCAATATTTGGAAATTTTGAATTTATCAGACATGAACACCCTAATTTTACTAAAAAAGAAAAACCCACCCTGCTTGGTACTGCCTATATTTTTAGAGGCTACTTTTATATTTCTTAGGTCCATACAGATAATACACAGTATTGTAAATACCATTTATATAATTTGGAGAAAATTTGCGATGGTTAAGAATTTTTTTTTTTAAACCGAGCGTTTGTAGAAAATAAAATTTATTTTGATTCATGTACTAATATTCTCTGAAACCTAAACCTTGCAGGTAGCCCTCAATTTGGCCGTTCGTTTAGTAATGGTTCAAAGTTACAGCAATGTTTTAAAAAGGTACTTATAACTACTTGGGATCACTGCAGCATCCCGGCAAACATGTGATCACAATTCCAGCCCTTGGCAGTCCGTTCCCACTTAAGACAGTTGCTGCATCCTGCAGGCATGTTTCCAACCTTCGTGACTTTCCCATCAAAGCTCCCACAAGCAAAATCAATGGGAAAGCCAGCAGGAGGTTGCAAGTCACAGTCACACAGTGTCTCGCTTAATAAATTATGGGTGATTCGCTTAATGATCATGGCAAAAAGTCATAAAATCAGGTGATGTCTCCCTTAATTACTGCACTGCTTAACAGCAATTTCTTCTGGTCCTAGTTGTGGTCATAAGTGGAGGACTAGGTAATCCTCTGCTTACTATTGCATTTGGGCCCAGAATCTTGGTTGTTGAGCAAAGCGGTTGTTAACCAAGACACTACGTGAGCACTTTGCTAAACAACCGCAATCCCAGGTCTTCCAATTGCTGTCATTAAGTGGTGTGTCATAGAGAGAGTCTAGGCCTTTGGGTGTGATGGGGTGGCGAGAGGGCCAGAGCATCCCTCCATTCTCATGAGGCCCAGCCCCACTCCCCACTCCACCATGCCTGGGAGACTTGGGGCCTTTCCTTTCCTCACTAAGCCCAGATCCACTTACCGTAGTATTATTCTGCAGCTCCTGATTCCCAAGGCCACCAATTCCATCATTCTCACAATGATACGGAAGGCTCCTTCTCCGAATCAAATATTTTGAAAAAAAGGGTCTTCTGAATGATCACTTTCACTAGTACTTTGGCCAAATATGAAGTCTTCTTCAGCCTTCCAGAAGGCTGGTGTTGATTGGTGTTCGCCCCTCCCCAAACGGTAGTAGACGGCTGCTCAGAAGGCTGGCATTTAGTAGCTATTTTGCCAGATTTAAGGTCTGTCCCTCCAATGGAGGATTTTTCTTCCTTGGCAGGAGAAGAGGGGAAATCCCTCAGTGCACTGGGGAAACAGACATCAAATCTTCCATCCCTTCTGCTTGCAATGTTCTCTGCTGTCTTCTTCTGACTTCACCATTCACTTTCGGGGGAAGCCAGCAGAGAAGATTGCAAATGGCAATCACATGATTGCAGGGCACTTGACAACAGATGATAAATGTGAACAGGTTGCTAAGCACCTGAATGCAATCATGTAGCTACAGGGGAGATGAGGACCTCACCATTTACGATGTCTTGGAGGCACTTTGCAGGCTGTAAAGCATCGGTTCTGAGGCTGCTGTAAATACAAATGGCCGTAAAATGATCAGTTATAAGTCAAGGACTACTTGTACCAGCATTGCAGAACAAACACTGCATAAAAATTATTGCATAACTCATGCACAAAGTTTGAATTTCTCCAGTCTGACATTAACCTGACTCAGGCTGAAATGGTGAATATGTTGCAGTGGTAAGAGAAGTTTCATATTCTCATTTGATTCTCAGACCTTTATAATCCAAAAGAAGAAGAAGAAGAAGAAGAATTGGGGACACACACACACACACAAACACATATGTATTGGCCAGGAGTTTGTGTATATTTGCCAATGCACTGGAGCCCAGAGATGTAATCCCTGTACTATCATTAAACCTTTTAAACCCCTTTATGTTGGGTATTTTCTTCATCATGTTCTCCTTCAAATTTCACAATGAAGAGAAAGGAACAGACAGTTTGAACAGAACATCTATATAGGAGGCAGACATGCATGGTCACATCCTATGTAGAGCTAGCCTTCAATGTATTCAGCAAAAATATCTTATTCCCATAGGTTTTTCTTTCCCATATGATGTTTCTTCTGGTGAAATGAAAAAAAAACTGCTAATGTAAATACGTGGCCCCTAAAAACCATTAAACCATTGTAGATGTATACTGCTTTATTGTTGATGGCATGTCAAGAAAGTTCTGCATTTGTTTCTATTACATACTTTTTTTTTTTACTTTTTATTATACAGAGTACTGGCTGGGAGGTAGGTAATGTTTTAGCTAGTAAAAAAGACTAATAGATTGGTTTGATGCCTCCTGCCAATGCTTTGCCCGCATATGCTAGTTGTGGGTATCTGTTGCTGTCTGCTATTGATTGACCTGAATTAATTAACCAAAAAGTATTAGTAAAACTGTTGTGGTCATTTTAGACAATTTAGGTAGTGCATGAATTATGACACTAATGAGGTTCTTTGGGGAATGAACCATTTTTACCATTGTGAAGTTTGTTATTTTTGTTAATTTTATTTCTCATCTATATTGACTTAGAATATCATTTCTTCCTACCATGTTCTTACCCCCAACACAGGGGTCGATTTAAGTTCTAATGTTCAAGGAGTTTGAAGGCAAAAATGCATACGTTTACTCATATCATAACACATAGCAAGTATTTATTTATGAATTGTATATACTTGTCTCTTGTACAAAACTGAAACAAAAACCAAATTAATTCAGATTAACACTTGGCTCCCAAATACCCAGTTAGAGCATTTCAGTTACCCCATTGAGTAAATGTATTTGCTTTGATTATGTGATGCATAATTTCAATGTCTCTAGTACTTTTCAAATTACATTATGATCCAATACAAAAATTGGCAAACTGTAAAAGTAGCTGTGACTTCAGCAACCACAAATCTAGATATAAATATAACCTACCAACTTTATCTCATTCGTATAGCATTATTCAGTCTTATTTTTCTGATAAGGGCCACAGTAAAATATTTAAGATAGATATTTAATAAATTAATACAGTCATTCATTTAGGTAAAAACTTAAAAGTTATAGTTAATAGTTTCAAACTAATCAGAATATTTGGTTACACAAAGGGCAAGCAAAATAACAGCTAGCAACACATTTTTGAATTTTGTAATTTGAGATCTTGATCTGGTACAAACTTTCTTAGTTTTAGGTAGAAGTGTGCTTTAATGGTAGAAATGAAAAATTAAATAATTTTAAATAACCCAATTTAATAGATGTCATATCAGTTTTATTTCGCTTTTTTATCATCAGTGGTCTTTTTTGCTGAAGCCCAAAACTATTCCTCATATTGCGTTAAATTTAAAGCAAATCACTGTTAAGAGAATAAAACAAGCTTCCCCAGTCTTATCTCCCTGTCTGTTCTAGCAACCATTATTTGGAATTCTGAATGCTGAGCTCTAGTGTATCTGATAGATAGCTGTGAGGGGTGGCTAGTTTGAAAGAACAACCAAGATTGTTATATTCATTTGTACAACATATTTTTGTGCAGATAGTCCTTGACTTACAACAGTTCATTTAGTGACCATTCAAAGTTAACAAAGGCACTGAAAAGGGCGAATTTTCACACGACCATTGCAACATCTCCATGGTCACGTGATCAAAATTCAGATGCTTGTCAACTGGTTCATATTTTTGACGGTTGCAGTACAGTAGAACCTCTTGTCACGAATGCTTCTGACCACGACCAAATCATGTTCCAACCAAAAAAGTAACTTCTTCGCGACTGATTTTCCCTTCTACACCATTTTTTTTTAAGTGCCAAATTTTCACAATTAGGTTCAAGTCACAACCAAAGTTATGGAATGAATTATGGTCATGACCAGAGGTTCTATTGTATCCTAAAGTCATGTGATCACCTTTTGTAACCTTCTGACGAGCAAAGTCAATGGGGAAGCCAGATTCACTTAACTAACTTAACAAATCCAATGATTCACTTAACAGCTATTGCAGGAAAGGTCGTAAAATGGGACAAAATTCACTTAACAACTGCCTCACTTAGCAACATAAATGGGCTCAATTGTGGTTGTAAGTCAAGGACTACCTGTATTTCGTAGTTTCAGGTACACCCATGCATGTATACACTTCAAATAGAACACAGAGAAATTCAGCAGATGTAACTTTTCCACATGAATGTTTCAACCAGAAAAGGTGGAAACTTTCAGAGGACTACACGCTTTTTTCACTAGTTGGGATTAAGAATTTTGCAGGTTTAAGTGCAACATGTCCATTTGATTGCAGTTTACCATACATCGGTTTTTCTCAACCTGGGTCCCTTAAAGATAGGTGAACTTCAACTTCCAGAATTCCCGAGCTAGCAATGCTGGCTGGGGAATTCTGGGAGTTGAAGTCCACACACCTTAAAGTGACCTACGCTGAGAAACACTGCTGTACACTACATCCATGAAAGTGATATGCAAATTGAACTGATTAAATTACGAGCTAAGTAAAAATATAATATTTTTTTAAAAATTCTTTTAACTTTTGTTTTTGTGGAAAAGCCCCTCCTTTTGACGCAGGAGTTGCCCTCTCTCTGCTCCTTTGGTATTTTGCCTCTTTAATTCCTGATTGTGTCGTGTTCCCATGGAATCCACTGCATTTAAGCATGTAGGTCCTGAATTAATATCAGTGGAAACTCATTGCATGTCGCCTCCTTATAATTGTGTGGAATATGTGCTAACAAAATGTGGATCGTCCTCTGAAAATAATGCCAGTATATTGTATCCAAATTGTTCATGTGGAGAAGTTTTAGATGAGATTTTTAAAAATCTGCACCTTCGTTTGGTGTTGCAATAGTTACATATATAGTTGTTTTAATCAGTCCCCCATCCTCATAAAATATACTGTGAGAATAATGTTTTCTGCTTTTTCCTGGCTCATGCTCCTTTATTTTGATCATTCCCACTGCAGAGCTGGGATCTTTAGAACTTTTGCTTAGGAAGGCCCTTAGCAAACAGAGCCAAGGATACTCAGAGCACATGAGGTCAGACTTCCTGGACCCATGGCCATTCAGCTTCAAGAAAGACCCTCATTTCAAAATCTATGACAAAAAAGTCATCAAATTAACAAATTTCTCAGCAACATAAATGTTGGGTTCAATTGTGGTCGTACGTAGAGAACTACCTATAGTTGGCACAAATCTGTTGCAAGAGACAAACAGATACAAAGGGACAGATGAGGCACTCCCAGTTATATGGCTGTTCAGTGACCAGTTAATGGAGGACAGCCTAAGGGGAGTCTTTTCAATGTGTGTGATGCTAAATCGACCCCTGAAATACACCCTCTCCTTAGTTAACAGTTTTAACATAGTCAAGGAATGTTTTATTGCATGGTAAAACACACCCATGGTTTATGTTCTTGTCCACCGCTTTGCACTTGACATTTCCTCTTGCTGGACATTTCTCCCAATGTGGCATTTAATCCCCCCCATTGCATGCTTTTTAGCCAGTTCATATTTTGTAGAATGCTTGTTTGCCTTTATTTGCTGCCAAATGCTGCTTATTTGTTTTTTGATTTTCCTTAATTAAAATACTTTCTGTTTTCTCCTCTATTGCCCTGGTTGCTGATTCTCCTCCCCACTTTTACTATTGTCTGTTGTGGTAAGTTCCTACTAAGTTGTTGATGATTCTTAACACCATGGCATCCCTCAATAATTTCTTTTTTTATTTATTTAATCAAAGACTTATGCCAGCTCAGGGGTTTATGAAATGCCATATAAATTCTCCTCAATTGGGCTGGCGGGAAGGAAATTACCTCAGAGACTGATTGGGTCACCATTGATGAGTGAGTAGTTTTTTTCCTCAAACAGTTTGGGTGGCCTTCAGAAAAGCTGGATTATATAGGAAATTGCTGGAACAAAACCTTGTGGTATAAATCTTTCTATTTTAGATTATATTATTGTAGTCTAGAATTAGATATTTGGGGATATTTTCATCTACCTGTTGGAAACAACAGGAGTAAGATGGACAGTGATTTTAGTCATTTCTGGTGAAGTAAACCCAGTTGGCAAAGCTTTTGGTCTATATGCAAAAGAAAAAAAATTAAAACTTTACACCTTGCAGGTATTTACCTTGCATAATAACATATTATGAACCCTTCATAAATCATGATGGCTGTTTACCCGCTCTGCCAGATCTGTAATGACTCTACAGCGTTCACCTTCATTCTTTTTGCCTCCCAAGGACTATTATTTTTCTCAAAATAATAGACATAAATGCTTTTATAATATCTTCCTTACTCATAACTGCATTTTGCATCTCTCAGAAACAAAGACCATGGAGTATTAATGTGTTTTATGGCTTGAAAGCAAGCGTTTAATTTTCATGAATACCTTTGATCAATATCAGAGTTTCCATATAGATAATGTTCCACATTCTGAACAATAACATAACACCCTATGATGTTATTGCCCTCTCCATTTTCTGCCTGTTTATACTTCATTTCATTCCGGCATGTTTTGTATTCACTCCATTCTACAATTTTCCCAGGAACTGACCCATCAATGCATTCCCATCTCCCTAAATAAATGGAAGATAATGGAAAGAGACTTCCTTTCATACGCCAAGTCCTAATTTGTCTTGGGTGACCATTGTTTTAGAATTATGGTAATCTGTTTGAAACTCATTATCATAGAATACTTCTAATTAATTACATGACAGCAAGCATTTTCCTAACTCTTTCATGGAGATCAGTCTTCCAAGTACTTAGTCTTACTCTTTCAAATAAGATAATTGGGAAATAAAATTTGAAGAATCTAAAGCCCAGACATTCAGCAACATTTGGAGCATCAACAGATTCGCTGTTCCGAATTATTAGGGAATGTTGCCTTAGCAACCTGATAAATAAAGATGTACATTTTCTAGGGACAGTAATCAAGCAGATATCTTGCATTTATAAAATAAGAGCAGTCTTAGGGTTTGTACAGTGGGCTGGTGCATTGGAGGCCATTTTGTTTTCAAAGACCACCAAACTATCAGGAGGGGACTTGCCTCAGATGTAGGCCAAAGATAGTGTGACAGAAGCTCCCGAGTCAGGCAACCCTTGTATTAAATGACTCACCCCTCCTGAAGCTACGGACTGCAGTCATCCAGGCTCTAAGGCATTGGATCCCTCTAGTAATGACCTCCAAAATGGCAAGGAACAAGAAAAATGAGCTCTGGGTGGATCTGACACACCGTAGGCTATTTCGTGGTGCCGTTTACAGACGCTGCCAGCCAGCAGGTTCAAATGCCGCCACTGTGGCCTTTGCTGAGGGTTGATCCCCGCTGGAAGAAGGAACCAAGGGGGCTGCAGTCCTCAATGGGGGGGAGTCCCTTCCCACCGGAAGCAGGCGCCGGGTGAGGCCGAGGGAGCTTAACAAGGTGAGAGGTAAAACAATCCCCCAGCGGCTATGGAATGAACTCACCGCTGCAGCCAGGAAGGTCCTTGGGAGCGCGTTGCCTGAAGGACCATCAGCGAACAGCCAAAAGCGCCGCTCGCCAGAAAGGCGCAAGCGCAAGGCTGAGAGAGCTGCTAATCAGCTGTAGCTGAAGGGCTCCAATTCAGCCTTGTGAAGAAAATCGGCAAAAAACAACAAGAACTTGCTCTAAATGTTGAA
>JANHFT010009253.1:560866-572300 GCA_032467955.1 Pseudoxenodon macrops
TCACCTTTTAATACTTTTAGAATTTCTAGTTGCCGAAGGAAGACATTTAAAACCCAAATTAAAAAGAAGAAAAAACGCGTGGTTTCTATAGCACCTGAATCAAAGGGGCAATATCAGGTTTCTTATGGGGTTTTCCTATATTTCCCTTCCAAAACAGCTGTGGGGAGATCATTAAATAATACAATCATTTTGAAGTATACCATCACTAACCATTAACTGTTTGATCAAATAAATTGAAAATCACTGAAACAAATACAGCCAATAAACATAATATACATTGGCTGTACTGAAAGAGAGATGAGCATCTTGTTTTTAACCTTAATTAGAACACTTACAAAATGTTCATGGGATAGAGGAAGAACATGTTAAAGAATGTGAGGTTTTCAAATAGGGAATGAAATCTCAAATCATACACGGACATAGTTTTTCCTTTTTCCTTTCCTTTTTATAAAAAGCATGTTTCTTTTATTACCAGCTACAAATTTTTGCAAGATTGTGAATACATGCAACTTTATTTTTAAAAAATAATATATTTACTGTACAAGTAGTGCGATGAAGCTGGAATCATTGTTATATAGTGCTTGCTCTTAAGACATTATTTATTCAACAGAATATATACAGACTTGTATTCTAAAGCAATTTGTATAACATCTACAAATTGAATGATTAAAAAAACACATTTGCCCATTTTTATAGAATGAAAATAATTGTAACATGTATCTACAAAATTGCCGTTGTATGCTTTTCAAAAACTATCACTTGAATATTAAAATACAATCTCACTCTATAATTTTCTTATAAAATAGCAGATAAGGAGTAGATGTAGATGATGAAATTGGAGACAACAAATTAAGAAAATCTCTTTCCTCTATAAGTTTAACCTCTGAATCATCAAAAAGTAGCCACTTGTCTTTATACTGTTTTAGGGAGTGTATTACATGCGCTGCTTCATTGTCTAGTCCAGTGGACGTATTGCCAATTTGTTCACACTCTTCAATTGTCATGATTGCTTTAGGACAGTTCCATTCGGCATTTCTTGCTTCACCCATCACATGAGCGAGTTTCTCAGAATTGGCTACTTTGTTATTTGGCAAATCACAATTGGACTTGCTTTTCTGTCCGCCCAGAAGACCCACAGCCTCCATGTTCTTTTTGTTCAGTCCTTTGTTAGGTTGAGTGCTTTCTCCAACTTTAAAAGAGACCTCACCATCATCATAGTCCTCAGTGACAGCTTCCTGTTCATTTAGTGGCTCTGGGCAAAATTTACAAAGAGCATCACTGCTGAAACTATCACTGTCTATTTGCAAGCTGTCAAGATCTGTGAGTTTCACTGAGGCTGTGTAGTGCCCGCTGCTGATGGTAATTCCACTGTGCATCACTATGGCAAATAATCCATAGATTTCTTTGGCTGGGTTTATGCTCCAGTCATCCAAGGACAGTTTGAGAGGTGTCTGTAAAGGAGTATTTATTTTGGAGAGTCCACCGTAAGAATCAAACCTTTTGGAGAAGATGATAACATGTAAAGTTAAGCACACTGCTTTCCATTACAATCATTTTTAAGATGTAAACAAATATTATGATTATATTTTAAAATTAATCTCATACTATATTTTCTGACTTTTCTCTATGATCAGTCAAAAAGATGGCAAGATATTTTTTTGAGATCTCTAAAATCAAATCAAATCCATGATTAAGTAGCTTCTTGGTTTAATTGCTTTATCTTTGTATGCTACCATGAAAGGCATTCTTTTGGCTATATCTTAAAAAGTTCACTAGACTGGGTATCACCTTTACAAAAGGATGGCCATAAGGATTTGCAAAAAATTTTTGCCAGATACTAATAGTACAAAAGAGCAGGGCCCAGTTATCTTATGTCTTGCAGCCACACAGAACTTTCAAGCGTTCATAATAAGCAATCAAAGGTAAGAATTTTATTTGATCAGTCAAATATACTCAGATACTACATATATTCAAGTACTGAATTAATTTTTAAATTCTACTTAATTTTTCCAGCATACTGCTGAAATTATATACACTAGAATATACCATTACGAATGGACAAATGTTTTTCACCACTAAAATGCAATCTGATCTATTTGTAGGAGCTAAAAATATTTTTAGATGTCTCTCTAATTACATAATTTCATGAGTTATATGAGCATATGGGTTATCCATAATCACAGATTTCCCACTAAATAAAGAACATAATCAAATACAGCTTTACAGGTAAACCTGCATGACCACTGGGAGCAAATGGCTTATTTTTATTTATTTATTTACGGGTGTGGGTGTGTGTGAGCATGAGCATACTCATTCAGGTTGTACTATTCATTCATTCATTCAATATGGCTGCCCATCTTACATCATGACTCTGAGTGGTACACAACTTTAGCTACAACATTTCTGCTAAACTGTCAAGGGTGATGAGTAGTAGAGTGTAGAATAGAATATAGAGAAATAAATTTTATTAAATTAATTGTACCAAATTGTTTTAAATCATACTATCAGTTATATGTATATGCAGAATTATCTTAAAATAAAAATTAGAGAACAGAGTTTACATATAGAATAAAATTTAAAAAAATAAAAGAATTTATCCCTCCATAGAATAATTTATGGGACCCTATTTTTCATTGCGTTTATTAAACATAAATACTAATTAACATCTAAATAATGTTTGATAGAAAACTATTTTCATTTTATTATTAGTCTACAGTTTAATTGGCTTCCAGTAATTCAGATTTTTTTCATACTATTTATGCCCAATACTCACTCTAAGCCATTTGCAGCAAAGCACTTCAGGTGAATTGTTACAACTTCAGGCATTTTATCAAATAAAAGACTGCGTTCTGCTTCTGTGTAATGGAGACAATTTTCACAAAAGTATTTATCTTCTCCCACAATCCTCTCTATGGAAGCAAACTGTGAAATTGCCCACTTCAAAGTCTTTACTTCCGTTTTGGGCTCTGGGGAAACTGTAAAAGAGAACATTAATTCAACAATATTTAATACTGTTGTTCTTCAAGAATAAAGAGAAATGTCTGTTGCTTATTAATACTGGATAAAAGAATGTCATAATTTAAGGTAGGGCAAAATCAGTGATGTCCATTATGCATTACACCCTAATTGCATTGGCAACATTAATATAGACACTTTAACTACATTTATAGTAGTATTTAAAAAAAAATGAGAGGGGGGAAAAAGAGGAAAACATTTTGCTACTGAGAAACTGTCATGGATTTGGGGCAAATCCAATTCAGGTTTTCCCTCTCCTAGTTCAGTCACTACCAAACTAGCTTGTATAGCAGGTTATTAAAACTGTATTGAAATTTTTTTATAAAAATTCTCTTCTGAACTGAGCAACGCATACAGCCTTCTATGCTTGTCATAAGCATACAAGATGGAGTTATGCATCTTCCTTTATGGTGTAATACAATAGAATAGGATATTTAAAAGTAAAGACGAAAACTCCTAAATTGAACAAAGACTTGATTGCTTAAGTAATGATCTCATAGACAATGATCATGACAAAAATATTTAGGACAAAAAAATAGAAGCAGTTCTAGAACTTATGACATCAATGACATTTATTGAATTTTCCTCCGAAAAGGTGCAAAGTAATCCCATAACAATCATTGTGCTTCACTGAAGAAAGCAAAAGAATCTAACTACTTTTCATTCATAGTGTCCATTGAATACTCTTTAGCAACACCTGCTATCCAATAGGGTTCTACTAGAAATCATGAACATGTAGCTATCTTTACTTTGGAGGTTCTACTTACTTTCAGCATTCTCCTCTACTTTTAAGAGCTCATCTTTTTGAACAGGTACACTGATATCTTGAAAATCTTCTCTTCTCTCAGTAAAGCACTCACACTCTAAACATCGGGTTCGTAAGACCAATTGACCTTGGAAGAGTCTCTCCACTAAATTGAAGATAGCCAATTCTGAAAAAAAGAGAGAAAAGAAACCCAGATTCAGTGAAATACTTTCAATGGATTTTGTTTACAAAAGAGATTCTGATTATGGTTTTTAAAATTCCTTGATATTTTATCAATGAGTTTCAGTAACTCAAGTAAAAAGAATGATTGAAGCAGAACAACTGGAAGACTTCATATGTTCATGACCATCTTATTCTATTCTATAGCAAACTTTTTATTTAAACAATACATTTCAAGTGTGATACTGGAACACAACTATGCTAGTAATATTATAAAGTTCTATTTATGTTGGTGGAGTATACACATGGAAAAATTAACCATGTTTGAGATACTCAGGAAAACTGCATCTCACATGTGCAGAGATAAGAAAACTAGGTACAAAGTTTACTTTGCTTTTTCTTATAGCTAATAATCAGTTACAAACTTTTACTATTAAATTTGATGGCACAGAAGGATATTCAGATCATTACAGCAGCAAAGTTGGTAAAATTCCCACGCTCCCATAGGCTAACCTTGACTAAAGCATTCAATTCTTTCTCCAACTGTAGTTTTCATAGGTAAGGAATCACAGCATTCTCCACTTGATTTGCTATCGTTTGTATACTTGAGGGAACTGTCCGTAAGTTCACAGTTGTTAATGTCTTTAACTGGATCTTTGGACACCAAATTTGTTTTCAGTTTTCCTAGACTACAAAATTTAGATAAAATGCTAGGCTGGTCATTGGAAGATTTTAACCAATTTAATCTAAGTCTTGATTTTTTATGTACTGGTTTTATATTTTCATTTTCAACAGGCTGTTTAATGATAGCTTCAGTTTGATTTTCTATTTTTTCTTCTAAAGCTTTTCTTTTTGATCGAGTCTGTCTCAAATTTTCTTCTATTCCATTTTTCTCTTTGGAGACCTTCGATTTTTTCTTTTCATTGCCACCTTCCATAACATTTTTCCTCTTTGCATTTTCTTTTGTTTTGTTTTCATAATTCTTTATAGTCTGGCTTTGGAGCACACTGTCATCTTCCTCAAAGCTCGTGCCATTGGCATCCAAATTAGACTTTTTTTCCAGTTGAATTGCTGGCTCCTCTAGTGATTTCTGTCGTAGTTCCTCCTTTAAGAGCTGACAAGTTCCTTGAATATGTCCTAATATACATTGCAATACTTCTTGAGCATCATGCTGCAAATATCCTTCATACATGGGATTTAGCTCCCTATAAGTACATGAGAAATGGGAAAAAAAATACATTCAGTTAAGTTAAATCTAATAGCAATTATAAAACCTGTACAAGAATATATATGACCCTAAGCAAGCTTAGTAACCATTTTCCAAGGCATACAAGAACTGCAATTTAATTATAATATAGAGAATGTAGTTCAAATTATAAGCAATTTCATTTAGAATCATATGCATTGATTTATAAAAAGCCTGCTAAAGCAAAACTTAATTTTAATCAAGATTTATACCAGAGATCACACAAAGAGCAAACTAAACTACTATTGAACTACATTAAAAGTAATTATTAAAACTAATAATTTGCCAGAAATTTTTATACCCTTAATATAAATAATGTAAGACTATATGTCCATAATACAAATAATACAGAACTGCTTACAGAATAGGCAGTTTCTTATATTTGAAAACATTGTAAAAACATAATTTACCTAAGTGTATTTAGCAGTCTTCTTGGTTGAGTAGCAAGTTCATCTGTGTATTTATCTGGATTTAAGAGAAAGCTTGCCTGAAGCTGTTCAACTGAAACAATCAAAGTGTGTAAGCTGCATACCAATTCATAACTCCCAAAAGAATGTTCTTTAGTAGTTTCCTATAAAAACAGAAAATTGCTTGCTTTACAAATTTATTCTTCTCTATTTTGTTATTTGACAATATGGTCTTTTTTGTATCATTGACATGTAGATGTAACTTTTGTTGCTGTAACATTCATGCAACCAAAAGTTACTTTATTGCACAAAGAATACAGTACAGAAGATTTATGATACTAATCTCTGAGGAGAAGGGAGATATTTAAAAAGTGGAGTAAGTCGGCCTTTCAATCAATGTTAAATGCACATTTATATAAGAAGGGTTACCGCAGGCCTGTATCTAGAGTCAGCCCAGCCACTTTCGTGCCAGGAGAAACAACTGGCTGTCTACCATTTTCTGGATGAGAGGGGAGTAAACATGTTTCAGACTAAACCTCTGGAATGATCTCCTGCAAAAATATGCATTTGGCTGCAACTCACTACCTTCCAGAAGCTTCTGAACAGTCTTCATTTGGGGACTGATGCCAGTATGTATGGTTTTCAATTTTTCAATTAATTTCTATTATGCATTGTTTTCTCATGGCGTGAGCCACCAAGAATCTCCATATTATTGCATCAGGATATATGACAAATTATCCTGATAATAAACTCCTAAAAAAACAAAACTGTTACCACATCATTCTGAATTCTGTAAAAGCAGCTTATGATATATGTAATAGTGGGCTGTAAATCTCACCTTATCTATTTCATCCTTTAAACTTTCCTTCCTTTTTGAAATTATATTAAACAATTGTTTCACTCCTGTTTTAAAGCTAGGACAAAAATAGAGCACCTAAAATTAGAATTAAAAAAAAAGAATACATTATACGGGAAATAAATGTTCAAATGTAATATACATGTTTTAGTTAAACATTTTACTTGGGACCAGAAATTGTATTTAAATTCACAATCACCAAATGACCCTGAATTACATGCTACTTTTTACCTAATATCTCAAAGGTGTAAACTGACATTATCATTACCAGTAACATACCTTCATTATGTTACTGAACCTGAAAAAAGATGTGTGATCAGCTACTTATTTTTAAAAAAAGACAACATATATAATTATTTGTATAGCAAGAGACATGCAAGTACAGGAAAGTCGTACCCAACCAAGAAGCAGAAAATGCTTTTTTGATATTTTGGAGTGATGGCGTTTTGATTTCAAATCTGAGGAGGATATGCCAATGTCTGCAAATTTGGGAAGGAGAGGTATATACACACACATATTGTTTGATATTTATTTAGGGATTTCTTAAAGTGAGTATGCTTTACTTGTTTTTAGTATGGTAATTTTATTGGGTAATCTTTAGTTTTCTTTAAAATTGTGCTTATGTGTTGCTCTAATGTGTATAAGGGTTTCAGCCTGTTCACATTTACTTTGGGGGAAAGGAGTTGCAGAATTTATTATCTCTTTTTAATATGTCAAGTTCCAGGTCTGGGAAACAAATAAGACAGTTAAGCTTAACAAGGCAAAATGTGGGTTTGGTATTTAGAGGTTAGACATCTAAGCTAAGAGAGTGAGTGAGACATTAGAAGAGGAGAATTTAGAGTTAGTAAAAAGTGAATGAGTACTTTGGGCAAAAGGAAAAGAACAGTAATGTTCTGGTTATAAAAAAAAGTTTGAATGAAAACATCCCAGCAAGTATTTACATGCAAATTATGGCTGATTACCATGGAAAATATTCAGATTGCATTAGAATTGTTTTAATAGTTCTACTTGTAAGAGATAAAGCAGATTAAACTTTGAAATAGCTACTGGTAAGTGTCTCTGAAATAGGACATAAAATTAACATTACAAAACATTTTTTCTGGGTAGAAATCAAGCTCTAAAAAGTTAATTTAAAAAGCTTATCAGTATCTTATCATGACAAAGGATGTTGACAAGAAAACAAGGATTAAATAAAAATACATAAATATTTGTTTCATGTGTGCTTTTTAAAAACAACCTACTTAATTTAATAAGGTACAAAAATAAAAACATTAAAAACTATATTAAAAATTTACCTGAAGTATACTGTTAAGATAACAAGTGTTTCCAAGATTGTTCAATCCCACAAAAGGTAGCATATTGTCTTTTTTATCACAACAGGCAGGTGAAAGAGGTTGTGCTGCAGGAACTATTTGATCACTAGTATATACAAAAAAAATCAATTTCAAAATACATATGAAAAATACAACATTCATTTTAATAATACTATCCTATATTTGTGCGTCCATTCCAGAAGACATACAGACTTTGCCCATTACAAGGGAGGTTTACAACACTTACATGAATATAGATTCTAAACAACTATGAATTGTATTAAAGTTACAGTTACAGTACAGCAATTATGATTTTAAAAATATACAATTTTCATATTTACAAAATCAACTCAACAGATTGTATTCTTTATTAACATTATTTATAACACACTACAAACTTGTTTTTGAAGTAAGGCATTTTTTATATTTAAACTGATAACAAAAACCTAAAAAAGGAAAAGCTTATTTGCATAAATCAGATAGGCCATCTATTGGAGGCCTGCAGATGATCAAGGGATTGAATGGATGATGATGAAAACTGGATGGAGTAAAAGATTAAAGTTATGATTGGAATTTTCTTGGGATTTGCATGTGCTGAGTATATTTAGGACTTCCACTGGACTTTTTAGTACTTTTCACCTCAAAACACGAGGAAAACACTCATGTTTATAGCAACTTAAGTCAGGGGGGCCTTTGGAAGCCATAAAAAGGCATCACTGGGACCACTAATTAGTTATCATGCTGTAAGAGAAATAAATATTCAAGAACCTAATATCTTTCAAGAAATCCAAAAATACCAGCTTAGTGTAACGTATTTTTCATAAATGACACACTGTCCTGCCCCAACCCCTTCTTGCACGGTGTCACCGGACCAGCCCAGAAAAACCTACATTTTGTATGCTTAAAATCCTCTGCTGTATAATCTTTTACTGTGTACCCTATGCAACTTTTTTTTAAAAAAATGCTTTCGAACTTTTTTTTTGCTCTGGTGTTACAAACTGAAAGGCTTACATTTCAGAAGACTCATATTCTGAAGCCTTTTGTTCGTTTTCCGCCGATTCTACAAAATCCAGTGCTCGTTTTGTTTCCCTTTTCTGGAAAAACTTCAACGACAGCCTGCTTTTTGTTGTGGAAAGTCCGTGGCTGTCACTGGGCAGCACGCCAGGCATTTTCCCCTCTCCCAGCGTCAAACGTTGAAGGAGGCATGAAAGGGAAGCGTCGCCTGCAGTTTAGTTCCTCCTGTTGAAGCACACAAAAGGCGGGTGCGTTTTGTTATAAGCGGTACCCCGGCATAGGAACATCGGTCCAAAGGACAAGCGGGCCCAGCGAAGCGGGGCTGAGAATACCGTAGCTTTTTTTTTTGTTTGTTTAATCAAGGCGTCATAGGTCAAGATGGCTTTCTTGACTCTGTGAAACGGGACCAAAAAGTTATATTCTGAATAAAAGGACATATAAGCAAAGCAAGTTAACTTTTCAAGGGCGCTTTTTTAGGTGTTCCCTGGAAATATATACATATATATTTAAATCAGTTCCTCAAGGCGGGCAGAAAGAAGCCTTTTAAGCCCACTTCTGTTTTAGGGGCATCTTGGGTGTTCGAGTCCTCACATTTTATATCGTTAGAACATTTTATGATGTTAATTTGGAGAAACGCAGTCTCGGCCCGTACTTCTTTTTTTTTGGGGGGGGGGAAGAGTAACAGCTCACGGAGAGCTTTGACTCGTGTTTCGCATCGGTGTAATAATTGCTTCCAATCCACCAACGGGGCAATTTTGCCGCCTCAAGACCGGCGCACGGACTCTACCCGGTTCCCGCCACCACCACCACCACCACGCCTGACGCCTGCTTCTCTTGGAAAGATCCACAAACGAACAGGGCGCAAACCCAACTACCGCATCCTTTCCACCCCGCCGCTCTCCTCATCGGTGGGAGAAGCCTTCCCCTCAGACTAGCCTGAACGTCCTCCGAAAACGGAGCCTTCTTCTCTCCCCCCCGCCCTCAACCCTCCAGGGCTATTAAAACCGCTGCGGCTCAACTCGGGGAAAGGGGAGGATGGACGACGCGCTCAAGTTTCTAGTCCTCAAGGATGGCTTTCTGGCCGGCCGGCCGGCCGGCGGCACTTTTTAACTCCCGCGCTTCCTCGTTCGCTGCTCTGGCCGCGGCCGCATTTTCTCACCCGCTACATGTTGCCGTTCTGCGCGCTCCCAAAAGGGTAAAACGTGCGGGGGTGGGGGGCGGCGGAGGGGGGAAGAGAGAGACGGAGGTCATCAATATTTGGATTAGTCCAAACTCGGTCGCCCCCCGCACCGAGAAACTTGGCGCGTTTTGACTCTCTTCCAGGACCCCTTCTTTCGCCCGCGTTTCTCGCGCCGGGGGCCTCCGCCCCGCCTTCGTGAATGCCTGTTTAAAAATAACGCTTCCTCAAACCTCCGAGGCGGGACGAGGTGAAAACGGGAACGGACGACCTCCTTCGCTTATTTAGGGATGGCCTCCGTTTATGACCGAGCGCGGGGGCGTAATAAAAAAGCACCCCCTTCCGGTCTCTTTGGTCAGGCATTTGGCTTGGAAGCCTAAAAGGGGTCCTAGGATGAAGCGCGCGTGCGGCTGTAGAGGCCTGGTTGGAAAGGCTCAAATCCAACGACGTAGACGATGGGTGTAAGCGAGCGTAAAGAGATGCGAATAATTCCGCTCTGGCCACGCCCACATTAGATCGCTAGGCCGGGAGGGAGGTGGCGCGAGTTTGAACGCGGCCATCTAACGGTTGGCGGAAGGGAGAGGCCCCGCAGAGGGATACAGTTTTAAAAGGGAAGGGGCGATTATTGGCGTACTTAGCCTCGCTATTAAAATCCAGAAGAATCGGCCGTTTCTCTTTCCACTGAGCTGCAAACGGTGTTGTGAGGAAGGGCGATTAATGTCAACGTGTTGGGCTTGCAAAGAAAGACGAGAGAAATAAAGCCACTCGCAGTAATCGCTCGCTTTTTCTCCCCCCTCAGCGAGAGACTAGGAAAACAGTTTGGGCCTCTCACTTTTGGTATCCCGCACCTTTATTCTTTTTACAACTACAGGTAGTCCTCAACTTACGACAAGTGACCGTTCAAAGTTACAACGGCACTAAAAAATGTGACATCACCGTTTTTCCACAGTTACAACCCTTGCAGGATCCCCATGATCATGCGATCAAAATTCAGATGCCTGGCAACTGGTTCATTCTTATGACCGGTGCTGTGTCCCAAAGTGATGCCATCACCTTTTGCAATTTTCCAACAAACAAAAGCCAATGGGAAAAAACAGATTCATTTAACAACTGGGTCACTAACTTATCAACTACTGTGATTCACTTAACAACTGCAGCAAGAAAGATAAAATGGGGTAAAATTCTTTTTAACAAAAGTTTCACTTAACAATAGAAATGTTGGGGTCAATTGTCATAAGTCAAGAATTACCTGTAATATTTAACAAACCTTCCTCCTGTTTCCCCCCCAACAACAACCCTGTGAAGTGAATTGGGCTAAAAGAGTGACTGGCTCAGGTCAAATAGTTTTCTTTTTAATTATTTCTTTTTAGTAGGACTTGGAAATATAAAAACCTCAATATGGTAGTGAAGGAAGTTAGCACCCATCCACCCCTCTCCTAGAAATATCCTGGGAAATATTAAAGGAGGCAGAATATTATATT